>OX578148.1:101563125-101585625 GCA_951213105.1 Amaurobius ferox | reverse complement strand
GGCATCACTTTAAATTCAGTATCAGACTGATCAGACTATGTCCCATTAAGGAAGAGATGTAAACAGTTGCGACAAAGAATGTATATTTTTTGTTTGTTGTTGGTAACTGTGACTGACAGTTGTCTATTGATAATGCCCAACGAACTAATTTATTACGACATAGTTGTTTTTCTCCCAAAGATAATAATTCTTGTTGCCAATAAAATGTTAGTAATGAATATGAATAATGCAGCGATTAGAGAATGTTATTATTTTGATATTTTTCTAATTTAATGGGAATGAGTTAGAAATATTTTAGCCTTTATAAATAAAACATGCAGCCAATGTTATGCTGTAAAAATCTGTTGAGGGCAGCACATGACAATTTTTTTTCCCTTTTTTTTTCAGATTCAAATTAATTTTTTCCTTATTACGTTATTTATATTCAGTAATTGAGATTTATCACACAAAATAATACATGAAACTAATACTTAATTCACATTATGTCGAATTTGAAGCTTTTCTTATAATTTATTTTTATTTGGCGACATGGTACATTTTTAAAAGAGGCCAACATGCCTAAACTCTAGAAAAACAAACTTTTATTGTAAATATTTATTCAGTTTTGTGGGAGCATGGGTGTATGCAGGATTTTTTCAAAGGGGTTGGGGGTGCTAGATTTGATTGCATTCAAAATTTAGAGATTACTAACTTTGAAATATGGAAATATGTATTGTTACAAAGTAAATTTGAATAGATGGTATGAGCACACATTTTAAGAATTAGTGCGTATAGCACTTTTAAAAATTAGTAAGCATCAAGTTTTAAAAATTAGTGTGCGCCACCTTTAAAAAATATTCACACTTTCATAACAGAATGCTAACCTTCCTGGAGATAAAGTAACTAAACTAACAAATTGGATATTTATAAACATACCAAATGCAATAATCGCAAGTTTTCCATTTAGGTATAAGTTTAAATTGTTTTTATTATTATAGACGTGGGAGGAAACACACAGTTGCGGTTAAATGTTTTAATTCCGAAAAGCATTTTCTTATATTTTTTTTCTCTCATATTAGCTTTTAACTAAATTAACAATTTTCCAGGTGTGTGCCTTAGAACCCCCTGATTCCCCCCTCCTAAATACGCCCATGTGTGGGAGTAGTTTCATTTGTTATATATTCTAACATTAAAAATTGTTTTTCAGCATGCTAAACAGACGATTTTATAGTTCCTACAGTAATAACAACAACAAGAAAGATCAATCATGCATCATAAAGCATTGATTATGAAACACTTTCCAACTTCAATGCAATTTAATTTAAATATCTCTAAAATGCGATCCATTCCTCGGAAATATTTTAAAAATTATCACAATACTACATTAATTTATTATATTTGAAAACTTAAAACCTCATAAAAAAAAATGAACTTCATTCAAATGTCGGCATTGAAATGTAAATTGCCTGGTTTAAACATCTCTAAAATGCGATACATTCTTCAGTAATGTTTTTAAAATTATCACAATACTACAATAATTTATTATATTTGAGAACTTCATCGAAAACAACTGAAATTTATTCAAATGACGCCATTGAAATATAACACGCCTGGCTCTCTCTATAAAAGCAGCATTTCATTCATTAACATATTTCCATTCATTTCATTCATCTCAATACTATAATAATTTATTTTATTTAAAAAATTGAGACCATGGAGGTACAAGTAATTAAACTCTATGCTTTAAACTTCATCGAAAAAATCGTCCTTCTCTCTGTAAAATCAATGAATATTTCATTCATATCAGCTATGCAGACTCCATGAGCTAAATAATTTTGTTTTAAAGAAATGCAGCAATTCTTATACTACTCATTCTACATATTTTGCTGTTTACCTTTTCCATAAGTGAAAAGTAGGCTTCGTTGTAGAAATAATCAAAGTTGGATGATCCTTTAAACTCAACTATATTGTAATTGCGTTGTTTCAATATCTAAATGCACAGAATTTAAGCAAAAATAAAGCGGTTTTAGGACGGATACAACACTAAATATGAATTAAAAAGAACTTTAAAAAATCACGATTTTGAGACAAGATAGATGCCATATTTTATTTTGAAGTGGGTCACGTGATCTCTTCATATAATGGTCACGTGATCGCTTCATATAAAAGGTGTAATTACTTTAATTTTTATTTAAAAAACTACTGAATATATTTTGCTGAATTTGTTTTTGCATATTTTATGGGATAATTTGAATATTTCCTAAAACTTTCGAAGTAATTTGTGAATTTTAAATCCCCCTAAAAAATGTTTGAAAAATTAGGTCCCATAGGGGTCAATGTATTTCATTTTTTCAACCCGGGTTCAATCCAAAACTAATTGGGTGATATTATTCATTTATACTCCCATAGGTCCCACAGACCGTCTCAATAACATACTAAAATTTCATTTTGATAAAGTCATTTGTACAGCAGTTATCGTGCTACCGGACAGACAGACAGAATGAACAAAGTCATAAACACTTTTCAACTTTGTTGTAAAGTGTTAAGAAGAATAATATAAGAATTATTTATTTCAGCGTTCACTTTTTCGACTTCCCTGTTATTTCTCTCAGGATCAAAACATCCGTATGAATCGGAATCTGGTGTAGATCCTAACCGAATTCACAAACACGAAATTAAAAGAAAATATGGAAGTCAACAAAAAACAAACAAACAAAAAACGAAGAGAAGCAGCTGGCAACTTAAACTACTTTACAGTTCCTACAAAAAATATTCAACACTCACTTTTTACACACTTTCCTGCAATACATGGTAAAGTATTGGAATCATACCAAAAATCACAACTCGGGGTTTCGACGGATCTACACACTTTGGGACCTCTAGAACACGAAAAAACTATTTTTAGCGTGATGTGTGTGTGTATCTGTGCAACGCATGTATCCACCCTAACTCAAAAACTAATGGACCAAATTACATAAAATTTGATAGGCAATTTCTTTGTGGGTGACCCTGGTGCTGATTAGGTTTGGTTACAATTCGGAATAAAAGAATCTGCTTTTTTTTTTTTCAAAATGTCACGCAAAACTCGTCGAAATCTAAAATAAATGGCAATGTATGTTCAAATGAATTAATTAAATGCTTCTTTCAAATGTAACTTTCGAGGATGAAAATAATAAGACCAACCCCATTACTCTCGGACTTATATTTCTAGAGATATTTTAGGTCTTCACATTTTCACAATTACCAAATGAAACCGAAAGCTGAATTAAAAGTGTTAATTGAGTGTAACTTCAATTAATTATGCATGTCATTTAATGCAATTAAACTCAATTTAATGAATTATTACTGAAATAAAGAGGAAATGAATTTGAGTTTGCAAGGAAAGTCATGTGCTGCCAACACCAGATTTTTTATTTATTCACCAGCTTTACCATTATACCACTAGTATCAAAACATTTGTATGTATCAGAATTTGGTGAAGAGCCGAACCGAATTCACACTTACAAAGTTAAAAGGAAAAGAAAACGTTTTAAAGATAGTTAAAAGAATCAGTTGATCACGCAAAGACTGTTCAGTTGTTTAGCAGAAGATTACGAAAAAATACCTATCTAAATGTAACTAACGTATAAATGTTCTTCAGTTGATAACATAGACTTCGGCTTTTATTCCTTAAATATTGATTTTAGACATATATAATAAATTACAAAGTTGCGTAAAAGTAAAAAAAGGTACAGAATTTTATGAAATCAATAAAAATTATCAGGGAATTAAATTTGAAGAAATACAAAATTTAAATTTTTATACGGCCCCTGTACAAAAACATTTCAAATAAGTAAAATGTGCCCCATTCAATAATAAGGTGATGTACAGAATTTCAACATTTTATTATAAAAAAGTCCCAGAAATATGTTTAAACAAAGTTGGTGAGAGATTAATCACAAATTAAAATGTAAATGTTTACAGCAAAAGTTCAAATGACGCAACTCAGAAATGCATCATACGCAAATAATATCTGCCTCTTATCTTTAATGGATCTTTGGCATGGATGGAAAACATTTGGAACAAGCTTTGTAATCTTTGTATAAAGTTATTGTTTCTACACAGCGTAGGTACTTTTGTACCAATAAATAGCAAAATTATAATTTATTTATGTAATCATTGTTGTCGTTCGTAATTTGTGTATGACACCTGAAACACGATCTGCCGACATGATTTTTCCCCTCTGAGCACCCATGTCGATGCATCGAGAAGTCAGCATTTTTGTATTTTCATATGCTTGGGACTTTTTATAATAAAATGCTGAAATTTTGTATATCACCTTATTAGTGTATGGGACCCATTTTACTCATTGGAAATGTTTTTGAACGGGGGCCGTATAAAACTTTAAATTTTCTATTTCTTCAAATTTAATCCCCTGAAAAATTTTTTTCGATTTCATAAAATTCTGTACCTTTTTTTTACGCAAATTTGTAAATTATTATATATGTCTAAGATCAATATTTAAGGAATAAAAGTCGAGGTCAATTTTTTGGGACACCCTGCACATATATATATATATATATATATATATATATATATATATATATATATATATAATTTTTATATTTCCATTTTTTTTTCTCATTTGATTGAAGATTTGCTGAATTATACTTTTACTTTGTAGGCTTGTTAGAAAGTTAGGTTTTTCGAGTTACATCGTCTCACTTTACTTTCATTAGACTTTCAAACTATATATATATATATATATATATATATATATATATATATATATATATATATATATATATATATATATATATATATATATATATATATATATATATATATATATATATATATATATATATAGTTTGAAAGTCTAATGAAAGTAAAGTGAGACGATGTAACTCGAAAAACCTAACTTTCTAACAAGCCTACAAAGTAAAAGTATAATTCAGCAAATCTTCAATCAAATGAGAAAAAAAAATGGAAATATAAAAATTATATATATATATATATATATATATATATATATATATATATATATAATTTTTATATTATATATATATATATATATATATATAATTTTATATTATATATATATATATATATATATATATACAATATAAAATATTTTTCAACACTCACTCTTTTAGCTTTACTAGAGTATCAAAACATTTGTACGTATCTAAATCTGGTAAAGAGCCGAACTGAATTCACAATTACAAAGTTAAAAGGAAATAAGGAAAGTATTTTAAAAATAACTAAGAGAATCAGCTGATCACGTAAATACTCTATTCAGTTCGTTTGCAGAAGATTTTGTACTCCATTCAACAAACCTACCTATTAAATATAACTACGGTATAAACGTTCTTCAGTTGTTAAAAAGAACAATTTTATAGTTCCTACAAATAACAATAAAAAAAACCAACAAAACATTTTATTTTTTATTTCAACTTTTATTTTTTCGACTTTACTGTTATTTCTCTCAGGATCAAAACATCCATTTGCATCGGAATTTGATGTAAAGTCGAACCGGAATCGCAAATACGAAATTAAAATAAGATATGGAAGTTAAAAAAAATGAAGAGAAACAGCTAATAACATAAAAGCTCTTCACATGCGAAAAAAACTGCTTTACAGTTCCCACAAAAACAAATATATAGTTCAACACTCACTTTTTTAGCTTTACTATTATTTCTCTCAGTATCAAAACATGTGCCCGTATCTGATTCTGGTGAAGAGCTGAACTGAATTCACAATTACAAAGTTGAAAGAAAATAAGGAAAATCTTTTTAAAGATAGCCGAGAGAATCAGCTGATTACGTAAATAGTCTTTTCAATTGCTTAGCAGACGATTTTGCACTTAAAAAACTACCTATTTAAATATAACTATAGTGTTTATTTCAGCACTTAATTTCACTTCCTTTAACCATGATTTCTATCAGAATCAAAACATCTGTACGTGCCTGAATCTGATGGGGAGCCGAACAGGATTCACAATTTACAAAATTAAAAGAAAATATGGAATTTTTTTAAAGATAACTAAGAGAAACAGTTGATCACAAAAGCATTCAATTCCATTGTTTAGCAGATGATTTTACTCACCATCCTACAAAACCTACCCATATAAGCATAACTATCATTTTTCATTTCAACACTCACTTCACTATTATTTCTCTTACGATTAGAACATCCCTACCTTAATCTGGTGTGGAGTAGAACCAGATCAAATATTTACAGAAAGAAAACGTTTCAAAGATTATCATAAGAAATAGCTGATCCCATAAACGCTGTATCTAGACGCATAGCAGACGATTTTATATTTCAATCAGGAGAAAAGCATAAATACGAATGTAATTCTTTTTAAATTCAACTCACCTCTTTAGATTCATCCTCCTCCGGTTCAAAACCACTGTACGTATCAGAATAGCCAAACTGTATTAAATATTTACAAAGTTAAAAGAAATTTTTTTAAAAATGTTATTATGATAAACAGCTGATCCCATAAACGCTGTATCCAGATGCATAACAGACGATTTTACACTTCAGCCAACTACAGAAGAGCAAAGTATGAATCTAATACAGTTGTTTTTCTTAATTCAACTCACCTCTTTAGCTTCATCCTCTTCCTCCGATTCAAAACCACTGTACATATCAGAATCCGGTGTTAAAACCGGATTAAATATTTACAAAGTGAAAAGAAAGTTTTTTAAATATTACTATGATAAACAGCTGATCCCATAAACGCTGCATCCAGATGAATAACAGACGATTTTACACAGTCAATTATAGAAACAAAGTATGAATCTGATATAGTTTTTTTTTAATTTAACTCACCTCTTCAGAATCCTCCTCCTCCTCCTCCTCCTCCTGTTGAAAATCACTGAATGCATCAGAATCCGTTGCAGAGCAGAACCGGATAAAATATTTACAAATTAAAAGCAAACCTTTTTAAATATTATTATGATAAACAGCTGATCCCAGAAACGCTGTATCCAGATGCATACCAGGCGATTTTACACTTTAGTCAACAGCAGAAGTAAAGTGTGAATATAGCTGATGATATAGCTTTTTATGTTAATTTAACTCACCTCTTCAACTTTACCATCACCCTTTTCCAGTTCAAAGACTCTGTAGGCATCAAAATTTGGTGTGGAGCAGAATCGGATTAAATATTTATACAAAATTAAAAGAAACGTTTCAAATATTTTTATTATAATAAACAGCTGATCCCATAAACACTGTATCCAGATGCACAGCAGACGATTTTACACTTCAGCCAACTACAGACGAGCAAATTATGAATCTAACATAATTGTTTTTTTAATTCAACTCACCTCTTCAGCTTCATTATCATCCTTTCCCGGTTCAAAAACGCTGCAAATAAGCATCAAAATTGGATGTGGAGCAGAATCGGATTAAATATTTATACAAAGTTAAAAGAAAACGTTTTAAATTTTTTTTATTATGATAAACAGCTGATCCCATAAACACTGTATCCAGATGCACAGCAGACGATTTTACACTTCAGCCAATTACAGACGAGCAAATTATGAATCTAACATAATTGTTTTTTTAATTCAACTCACCTCTTCAGCTTCATTATCATCCTTTCCCGGTTCAAAAACGCTGCAAATAAGCATCAAAATTGGATGTGGAGCAGAATCGGATTAAATATTTATACAAAGTTAAAAGAAAACGTTTTAAATTTTTTTATTACGATAAACAGCTGATCCCATAAACACTGTATCCAGATGCACAGCAGACGATTTTACACTTCAGCCAACTACAGACGAGCAAATTATGAATCTAACATAATTGTTTTTTTAATTCAACTCACCTCTTCAGCTTCATTATCATCCTTTCCCGGTTCAAAAACGCTGCAAATAAGCATCAAAATTGGATGTGGAGCAGAATCGGATTAAATATTTATACAAAGTTAAAAGAAAACGTTTTAAATTTTTTTATTACGATAAACAGCTGATCCCATAAACACTGTATCCAGATGCACAGCAGACGATTTTACACTTCAGCCAACTACAGACGAGCAAATTATGAATCTAACATAATTGTTTTTTTAATTCAACTCACCTCTTCAGCTTCATTATCATCCTTTCCCGGTTCAAAAACGCTGCAAATAAGCATCAAAATTGGATGTGGAGCAGAATCGGATTAAATATTTATACAAAGTTAAAAGAAAACGTTTTAAATTTTTTTATTACGATAAACAGCTGATCCCATAAACACTGTATCCAGATGCACAGCAGACGATTTTACACTTCAGCCAACTACAGAAGAGCAAATTATGAATCAAACATAGTTTTTTTTTTTTTTAATTTAACTCACCTCTTCAGCTTCATCATCATCTTCCTCCGGTTCGAAACCACCGTACGTATCAGAATCCGGTGTGGAGCCGAACCGCCGTCGAACGGCCATTCGGCCCAACTCTCTCGATCGACTTTCTGCCCACGCCGACCGGAGCTCTAGAAAGGGGGTGAGTTGTCTGTGTGAGAGTGCGCCCCGGCGCCGGCGCACTGAGGGATCGGATAAAAGGGGTGTGTGTGTGTGAGAAGCTGTCCAGGACAGGCCCATTCCGGAAGAGCTCAGCAACAATGAGAAAATTATTTGAAAATTTTGTAGAAGCTCTTTTGAGCAAGTTATTCAGCATTTTAATATGATAAATGAGTATAATTCAGATATTATGTCGTAATATATTTGCTCTCAAATTTTGCCTTCATAATTCAGCAATTGGATGACATAAATGTATAGAGGTCCCAAGTGAAACCTTCCTGAAGGCATCTACTTATATGATGATATCTATATGCCCCACGATGTATAATTTATATTTTGCATATACATGGCATTGACAGAAATTTTTAAAGCGATTTTGTTACTTCTTATCTATATTTAAGCTTTTACTTTCCTCTCGCAGAGAGCTGGAGAAAGTATGGTAATGGCGATTGGGACTTGTACCACTCTTCTTGATCGAAATGCTTTTAGCAGTAGATTAAGCAAACTTTTGACTTTAATCAATGTATCCTTAGGAGGGTATGGTGATTGTGATTTTATCACATGTTGAGTTTTCACCAAAAATATATAGGTGATATACAAAAATGATGCCCTAGGTGCCAAAAGTGACTTTTGTCAGTCTGTGCGTGGGGTGTGTCCGCGAGTCTGTAGATGCGATATCTCACGAACAAATGGAGCGTTTCGGACGAAATTTGGTACGATCATTACAATCGATGAATACTGGAATCCTATTGATTTTAAATGCAATCGAATGTTTGAAAAATCACCCAATTTTCAAATAAAATTCTACAAACATTGTTAAAAATCATAATTTTTAATAATGCAATTTCTTATGCAATTTTTCATCAGGAAACGAATGACATCTAAATTGGAAAATATTCAATATCTTCGAAAATGAAGTTCAAGGTATTTGCTAATTCCTGTCGCTCTGGGAGAAATGAATATTTTTGATTCAAAATATATAGTGAGTTTCACGGTTTGTCGGAAAGGTACGTTTTGTGAAAGGGGGGGGGGAGTAGGGAGTCGTAAATTAACTGCGTTTCTTAATAAAATACTACAGAATAAAAGATGCTTGCATGTGTGCCGTCTGTAGTGGCAAATATAAGCTTCGGATAGCGGCGATATTTGGCATAGAGGTACTTCAAAACTTCGGACGATACAGTTCGTCGATATTTATTTTTACAATTTGAATTAGCTTTTTAGTTATTTCATGTTGCAGCAGAATTTTGAGCAATATTAACACAAATTGGTTTCTCAGTTTCACAACCGGCACAATTTTATAGTTTAGTAAAAATATGTGTGTATACCACAATAAATATTTGTGTATACCACAAGGGTTTTCTGTTACGCATTCCATATTTCTTTTGACCTAGACTGTCTGACCAACCAGAAGGTGTAAGATGTCTGTTTGTACGGCTGGGAGAGTACCCCCCCCAGGTAGATATCTGTTTGTATGACTGGGACACTGCCCCCCCCCCCATGTAGACATCTGTTTGTACAACTGAGACAGTGCCGCCCATGTAGACATCTATTTGTACGGCTGGGACAGTGCCCCTCGTGTAGACATCTGTTTATACGGCTTGAACAGTGTCCTCTATGTAGACACCTCAGCATAAACACAAGTCTGTCACGTAATCATAACAATATGACGTCACTTCCGTTTCGTATAAATCACATCTTTTCAAGATTTACTCTACCTAGCCCCTTAATATCTTTCACACCAAAAACCAAACTTTCTCCCCTCACGCTATCACACAAACTACTACTTCAATGCAGCAATCCAAAAATTAAGCAATTCTTAATCGAAAGAAACTAACGCTTCAGTGTCCTCAAGAGAAAATTCATTTTACCTGCGGCACGGATGCAAATCACGAACTGGAGAAATCCGAAGCAAAGCAACGATTTTGGCTGCTCAGGTCCCGAAACATGCGGCGAACTTTTATTTAAGGCCATTAATTTTCTCGCCAGGGCAGAGCACAAAATGCAAAGGAGGAGAGGGTTACGAATTCTGATGCTCGGTTACTAGTGATTAATGATACATGATGTGCTCAAGGAGATCTCACTTGTTCAGGAAATATTTCGAATTCACATCTGAGAACAACGTTTCGACAGGGGTTGCCCAGAAAAGTGATTTAAGCTGGGTCGAAGCCACAGACGAAATCCAAGAGGAACGGAAGCGAAAGTCAAGGGGGCTCAACAGTTCTGAAGAGGGGGAATAAGGGTCACTAGAAACTTTAAATGATAAATATGTAAATAATTTGATGGTTATCAATTATCAGTATAACCACAAATTCAGCTAAACTAAAAAAAATTGCAATTCTATCCAGTTGTTTAGAAACATCATTTTAAACCAGCTTTTTCGAATACATCGACTCTATGATCCTAAGTATCACTATCTCCATATAAATAATCTTAAGCTCAATTGTAAAAATTACAATCATCCTGAATATTTTGTAAATAATATTATTAATAATTTCAAATATTTTTCATCGTAATATTGCAATTGCATTCTTTATCCTTGGTTGGAGATAGCATTTTTATAGATATCACGCATTATTTCCCCCATGTCTCTCCTTATGTCCCGAGTCCTATCCTGAATCTTATCCTTAATAGTTAACTGCCATGTCTTTGCCGTTCATTCTATAATACAATACGGTTACAGTTCATTCCGGAAAGAGTGCGTACTGCGGCAGGTTTAAACTTCGTCTCTTCCTCCTCTCGTCAGATTTTCATCCCAGGTGGATATAACATATATATGCATCCATTTTTACTTTCTTTATATACATAATGTATAAGGAAAGTATTGTGACGGGGTCGAAAATTCGAATTCGAGTTTTCGACGGGAGAGCACGTTTCAAGCATCCCTGATCACGAATCAAATATTTTTGAGGTGATGTCTATGTGTGTGTGTCAGTGAGTCTGTGGAGACGATATCTCACGAACAAATGGAGCGATTTGAATGAAATTTGGTACAAAAATCACAATCCGTGATAGCCCATTGTTTTAAACGTAATAGAATGTTCAGAACCCCCCTAAATTTTCGAGTGAAATTTTGAAAAAATCATCAAAAAATCAAAACCTTTAATAAAGTTACGCAAATAGACATTTCTTATGTAATTTTTCCTCAGAAAACGATTGACATAAACTTTAGAACGCTAGCATGAACCGTTATCGAGATATTGCACATTTTTTAAACAAATTTATCAAAAAATCCCATATATTAAAAAAAATATATTAACTGTTGAGAAACATGTTCACTTTCCATATGTAATATCATGCGATAAATTTGGTGATATCATTCTCGTGGATCTAGCTCGTTCCATTCATGAGAAAAGAACGCCAATAGTTATTTATCTGCTATAAGAATAACTTATTTCTCCGTCCATAACGTTTGGCGAGATTTTGGCGCCGAAATTGGCTGAATGTCGCCAACTTGTCGACTTTTTAAATGTTGACAAATTAACAAAAACATCGCCAAATGGATAAAAATGACACTAAATCAATGAAAATAACGACTGATTGACGAAAATTCAATTATCTTGGAAAGAATATAAATATCTACTATAAGAAAAACCTATTATTTTATTGTAAAAGTAGTAGATTCATTGCATTATATAAGTGTTGCCCACATCAGATTTTTGAATACACATTCATTTCGATTTATTTATATCCTTAAATTAGCCAGTAAACTGTACCAATGGGATTTATATTTATATACTATCGCCATTGTTAAAACTGGCAATTATTTTGTCGTTTTTTTTTGTTATTTTATCGGTTTTAAATATATATATATATCTATATATATATACGTTACAGGTAATTAAGATACAAGTAATTAAATTGTTACAATATTAAGTGGCATATCTCGAGAACAGTTCTTGCGAACGTCGTGTAAAAAAGTTTTTTTTTTGCTTTACAGTTAGAAATTACGCGTCTATTTGATTAACATTTTGCAAGACAATTAATGTTAATCTCTTGTCGATTTTCGGGGGAAAAAAAGAAAAAAAGAAAAAGAAAAAGAAAAAAAAAAGTTATAATTGATGGTCTTCCCCTTAGCCCCTCATTAGGCCAAAGAAAGAAACCAATAAGCTTCTGACATTTATTGGTTCAAATAATTGTACCAAATGTCAAAGGTTTCGGAAAAGGGGAGGGGTATGGAAGAATGGGTGGGTTTACTGCTCTGGATTTCGTTTCTTCATATATAGTTTTCATCCAATAGAGAGCTAATGTAGTTTTTTTGTCAATGGGTTTTCTGATCTCCCTGTCTACGTCTATGCATAGACACACATATATCTTTGAAAAAATGGTTGATTCGCATTCAGGAATGCTCAAAACGTGTAAAATCATCAAAATTTGGTAATAGCATTTTGACCTAAACACAAAACTTTCCTTTCACATTGGAAATTAAGCAAAAAAAAAAGTTTATTATTCATCCTGAATGAATTATTAATATCCCGAAATATTTAGAATGTAGAAACGTAATAAACAGCCCAAATTTATCGCAAAAAAATTTTAATTTTATAAAACAATCTTTTGAGTGTAAATTCCTTTCTGCAAAGTTTCCAATTTGTCAGATGTGATGCCCATGTTGATATTTTTTTTTTCCTTTCACATATGCTTTTCTCAGAACGCCATCTCTAACGTTTCTCGTCACATCTTACACACACACACTCTCTGAATTCAGTCAAGCATTTATTCTTAATTAAACGAAACTAATAATTCTTAGTTCCTCAGTGAACTAAATTTACATGCAATACGAAATGCAAATCACAAACTCAAGAAGCAGAGCAATTATCCGGCTGCATAAGGTCCTCCTCGTGCGGCTGACTTCACTGCCATTAATTTTCTTACCAGGAAAAGCTTGAAATTCAAAGCGGAGGAGAGTTACGGAACCGGGTGCTCATGTACCGGTGATAAATGAAAAGTGACAAGAAAGGCTCACTTGCTGAAACAAATATTGAATTTATATCCGAAAATGGTCTGCATAAACGGGTAAATATATCACCAGCAAGTAAGCATACGAGTATTTAATTGTTCGATTAATAAATCTTAAGAATTTTTATACAGGGTTCCTTGGAAGGTTTTTAAGCACCCTCGAACATTTTGCCAGGTACACCGAAAACTTTGCCCAATAGTGTAAACGTTTGGTTTATCTCGATTATATCTTAAGTCTCTTAGATTATAAAGCAAAGTGACCATGTTCGATTAAAAGGAAATAGTTGCAACGCCCCCTAGCGTATAATTTAAAAAGTTCGGACAAAGAACTCGGCTACAAAGTGAGATAGACAAAAAAGCCCCAAAATAAAGTTGTAAAGCGATGTTTAAAGAGTAGTAATCGACATAAGGAAAGCACTAAACGCATGTATGGGAGGCAATAAATACCTGCTAAAAAGTCATATTATCAAAACCTGTAAGACGGTGACACCTACAATGATTGTCAAAGTAGATGGTAGTGTTTTTTTTTCGAATTCAAATGTGCATTGCTGCTGACAAAAGGTATTTCGAACAGGCTGTACATTAGATTCCCTATTTTCATATTATTTATCGTCTATATTAGCCTTTTTTGTCTATCTTACTTTGTTCCAGAGTTTGTTATGTTACCTTTTTAAATTCTCCGCTAGGGGCGCTGCAATCACTTTTATTCGTTTGGGCCATATATAGACTCTCATATGTAGTCTGTATATAGCCAAGTGTATATATTGCGCTATGCATACACTTGACTATTAGTCGCTCAATATATGTATTTCTTCTTCTTCCACCCAGACCGTTCGACTTACCAGAAAGGTGTAAGGTAACTGTTTGGACGGCAGGGAAGAGCCACCCAATTTAGACCGGAACCCAGTGAGGGATGCATCCACAGGAACCGTACCCTCCTTCCCCTATCACCAACCTCTCTGAAGTACTTACGGATCCACATATTTAATGTGCCAGTACTCCGCGTGAACACAGGGACAGTTAGGACTAATCGGGAATCAAACTCGGGTCGTCCGAGTGCAATCTCCGATCGCTAACCACTGGACTGTTCCACCCCTCAATATGTGTATTTATACAATAGAAAAAAAAATCAAAATTTCTGATTAAAGTGTGAAAATTTTACTTCGCTCCATATTTGGCTGCAAAGCTGCCAAATTTTTCGCCAAACTCCTTTGTTAAATTCAATGAGTCTCACCGCAGAAACTAAACGTTCTCGCGACGAAATGAGCATCGCAAAAAAAAAAAAAAAAAAAAAAAAAAAAAAAAATTAAATAAAAAAAAAAAAAATCCTAAATATTTAGCACATTCTAAAGAACAAAATTAAAATTAACCAGAATTTAAACTATACGCATGCATTACAGTCATTTGCTCTATTTTCATATTTCTGTAAAGTATTATCTTTTTTGCTTATTCTTATTTATTAGCCAAATAGAATATATATATATATATATATATATATATATATATATATATATATGTTATATAATAATTTTTAAACTCCTTTTAAAATCATTCCTTCTTTAAAATGAACTCCCTATTTCTAATTCTTCTTTCACTAGGCCCTGAGCCTATATTAAAAGTTAATTAACACAAATGATTCTCGTTCCCGCGCCATTTTGTTTGAAGTGTAATCTCCTTTCATAAGTTTAGCCAACGACGCCATTAATTTATAACATTCCTACCACATATCCATTCTGAGAAAACATTGTAAGATTTAGCTAATTAGATTAAGTAATTGTAAAAATTGTTAGAGATTAAGAAATTTCCCATAACATCCAACCAACTTTGCTGATGAAGTTACATTACCATTTCTTTTGATCTGTGAGTTTATCATTTAGAATGCCATAGAACATTCTACACAGAATTACCCATTCCAAATAATATGCGTCATTGAGCTTGTACAACTTGTTGGGCTGCGAGAAGAGCAGACGATATGTTTGATGTTTGACTACTTTGCAGGCCCACATTTAATATATTTCTATTTATTAAATGGGAATTTTTCGCAATGGATTTTAGTCTTTATTACTCCATATCTAAGAGAGTACTAAAATTACATATATATTCTATAATGCTGTGTTTCACAAAAAAGTCTATTCACGTTAACTTAATGTAATCACCTTGCTTCTATCTAATACATACACACTGTAACTTAAAACTCGAATTCTTAAAGACTGCTGATATTTCTTACTTATTATGTAAACTAATTTTGCCTAAATGCTAATACCAAATTAAAGAATTCCCAAGAAAGGGTAGTGACCTAATTCTACAGGGCCCTGTATATGCGGATGATATAATATATTTACGGTCATTATTATTATTATTATTATTATTTGCCAGTAAAATGGAAATTTAAAGCTGAATGGTTGGCTGATAATGTTTAATGATACACATAGTTCTCAAGAAATGTTCATTTCCCCAGGAATATTTTGAATTTATTCCCTAAAATTGCCCGTATAAACCTATAAATATATCAACAGCAGATTTTTTTAATCAATTTGATGAATAAGCGGTTTGACAAAGCAATGATTTATTATCAACTTAGAAATATATTTATTGCATAATATTAAAAAAAATCTTGCGAATATTTGCCCCTGCACTGCGAACAGACGGGAAAAGTACAGTTCAGAAAATTTACATGTAGACTAAAATAAAATCCCGTATATGTGCAAGACAGGCTTACAATTTTGACTTAAGTCTTAGGTAATTGCATAATAATTAGATTACAATCTAGCATTGCCAATAGGGGCAAAGATTTAATGGGTCAAGCCGATTTCCAACTTCTCTGTGATTGGTTAATGGCAGAAACGTCACAAACATGGCCGAGGAATGAAAAATTATATACTTTTATTGTTGATTACTTAGGAGCATTTCACAACTATGATTGTTATGAACAACTGCGATTAGAATCAAATTATTAATGTAGTTAATAATTATGTTTCTTATTGTTGATTGGTATAAACCGAGCGTTTCATAACTATATGATTGCAATTACGAAAACTAATTTTTCACGGCCACGAATTAAATATTTTCCCGGGTTATTAATACAGATCAGATTCGGTTCCTTATTATTATAAAATGGCACGAAAGCGAAAACAAACTTATCATGCTAGGAGGAATGAAATTCGAAAACGCTCTAGAGCTACTGGTATAGGTCGTCAAAAATATATGCGGCAGACATAACTTCTGCAGCTTACATAAATGTGATGAAGTTCACTATTGTCAAGATGAATGTTAAGTGTCAACATTGTAGAATTGGGAAGTTTAGCCTTTTGCTTACGGGTGGGACAGCGTTCATCCCAAACGAAGAACCTCCGAAAAAGACAGGTATTTCATATACCCTATCCTAAACAGTTCGATCCCCCTTTGCGGACATTTTCGTCAAGGACGCCAATGTCCGCAAAGGGGGATCGAACTGTTTGGGATAGGGTATATCAAATACCTGTCTTTTTGGGAGGTTCTACGTTTGGGATGAACGCTGTCCCACTCGTAAGCAAAAGGTTAAAACAGTTGCAGGAAGGTCAGAACATTCATGTTATTGCCAAGATAGTGTGCAAATAATAATAAGAGAAAAGCCCTCCCCCCCCCCCCCCTAACTTGACGAGCGCAGTGAGCGAAGACGAAAACTTTGTTTTATAAATATATCAAAATAATTCATCCCTGGGGTTTTGAGTAAAGACCCTATTATAGTAGAAAAGGTAACCCCCCCCCCCCCACACACACACATGCACACTCCATAATTGACGATTAGAAATGGTTATTTATGAAATTTGTATTATGTTTCTAATTTCGTCTGCAATGTCCCCAACTTGCTAAATTTATCTCCAAACCAAAATTAATTAACTGGAAGCCATATGTGGGAGATGAAGAAAAAAAAAATAACTCACTTTAAGATGCTATGAAACTACATTACATAAAATTAGCTAAAGACCGAAATTATATTTAAGATTAATCTATATTTAAAATGCATCAAGTATTTCAATAATTTATTCCATTTTAATGTTTGTGATTAGAATAATACGTAAGTTCATATTTATTAGTCGTGGAGAAAAACAAATTATCTTACCTTAAGCTTCACAAATAAATATATTTCCACACGCGATCGCAATAAAACCTTTTTGCTTCATACAACTATATACGCAACTTTTAATATTTAAAACAGGAATTTTTAATTAAAGAAAACTAATATTTCCAGCTCTTTGAGTAAACTTATTTGAAGTGCAACGAGAAATGTAAATCACAGACTAAAGAAATCCAAAGCGGAACAATAATCTAGATTTACAGGATCGTCCAGGTGAAACTGACTTCTACATTCATTAATTTTCTTCCAGAGGCAATACTCGAAATGCAAAGTCTGAGTAGGGGGAGGGGGTGGGGGAGTGCTCGCTCAGTTTCTTGAGATTAATGGTATAAGAAATTCTAAAAATGAGCTCATTGCTCATTGAACATTTTGAAATTACCTCCAAAAATCTGATGTGGGCAGCACATGACTTTCCTTATATAAACAATGAATTTACTACTTTTACAGTAAAAGAAAATAGATTATTTTTATAGTAGGTATTTATATTCTTTCCAAGATATTTTTCGTCAATGAGTCGTCATTTTCCTTGATTTAGTGTTATTTTTATCCATATTTGGCGAGATTTTTGTTAATTTGGCAACATTTAAAAAAGTCGCCAAGTTGGCGACATTCCACCAAATTTGTCGCCAAAATCTCGCCAAGCATTATGGATGGAGAAGTAAGTTATTCTTACAGCAGATAAATAACTATTGGCGTTCAAATACAAAAGTATTACTCAAAGTATCTTTTTTCATGAATGGAACGAACTAGATCCACGAGAATAATGTCACCCAATTTATCGCATGGTCTTACATATGAAAAGTGAACATGTTTCTCAATAGAAAATATTTTTTTTTATTTTATATGATTTTTTCATAATTTTTTTGTAAAATGAGCACTATCTCGAGAACGGTTCACGTTAGCGTTCTAAAATTTATGTCAATCATTTTCTAATGAAAAATTACATACGAAATGTCTATTTGTGTAACTTTATTAGAGGTTTTGATTTTTTGACGAATTTTTCAAAATTTCACTCGAAAATATAGGGGGGTTCTGAACATTCGATTGGGTATAAAAACAATAGACTTCCAACGTTTATGGATTGTAATTTTTGTACCAAATTTCGTTCGAATCGGTCAATTCGTTCGTCAGTTATCGTCTCCACAGATTCACTGATACACACACACACACACACATTCACACACATACATTCACCCCCTCCACACACACACATTCACCCACATACATTCACCCCCCTCCACACACACATATACACACACACACACAGACATCACTTCAAAAATGTTAGATTCGTGATCAAGGTTGCTCTCCCGTCGAAAACGCGAATTCAAATTTTCGACTCAGCCACAATACTTTCCTTATACATTATTGTATATAAGGAAAGTAAGAATGGTCCATGCAAACTTGTCGATGAGATAGATGTTTGAGAGCATTATTTTATCCCTTTAATGAAAATTTTGTAAATAGTTTGAAATATGAAGGATTATTATTCCTCTAACATTTGGAAGGCTATAAATAGAATAAGTGCAATAAATTCGGTGCCAAAAGAATTCATTTTATTGAATTTTTTGACAGCAAATTTAGGTTTTAAAGTCGGAAAGTTCACAATTTTGGTACTAAACTGTAGCTAACTCTAGTCGCAACATCTTCAAGGAAAATGTAGCTACTTACATACTATTATATAATTATACTATTATATTATTATACAGGGTTTCCAGAAAAGTCTTTTAGCACTCCAATAATTTTTATATAAAAACGTCCATGAGTGTACACGTATGATGTACATGATACACATGAGTGTACATCTATCTATAGTAACTTGAACATGTCCGATCGAATAAAAGGGATTGCAGCATCAGAATTAAAATTAACTGAAGTGTGGCTCCACTAGACTTTCTAATACGAGAAACCATTTTGAAGTAGTTTATTCAAATTTGCATCGTTCGTTCAAATGATAACAATTACAGCATGTTACCCTTCATGTTCAAGGGTTAAAAAATATCATACGATTGACACCAAGGTTAACAGTGTACCCTCTCGGGGATAATTTGCCTGCACCCCCCACCCCTCCCCCCGATGAAGTCTAATGACGTCACGAACACAAAAACTCGTGATCACTGAGCCATATATAACCTCTTTTATGCATAATTATGCTACATTTTGTTCTATACTACTATGTTAAAAAAAATATAAAATTTCAAAATTTGAGCTCGAATTAAAAATTTTTCTATCTGGTTCTAGATTTCGATAACAAAACCGGGTATAAAGTTTCGTATAAATCCATTGATATTTGTGGCAGCTATAGTGTACACAAGAAATCGACCACAGACAGACGGTCATTACTCTAAAAATAGTCAAACCATGTTCAGGAAGTCCTAAAATATATATTGGCATTAACCTTTTGCTTACGGGTGGGACAGCGTCGATCGCAAACGAAGAACCTCTCAAAAAGACAGGTATTTGACATACCCTACCCCAAACAGTTCGATCCCCCTTTGCAGGCATTGGCGTTAATGGATGCCAATGCCTGCAAAGGGGGATAGAACTGTTTGGGATAGGGTATGTCAAATACCTGTCTTTTTGAGAGGTTCTTCGTTTGGGATAGACGTTGTCCCACCCGTAAGCAAAAGATTAATATATCGAAATTTTTGTTAAAATAATACTTTCCCTATACTATATTCCATAGCAGGGTTTTTCAAACTTATTTATTTGTGGAATCCTTAGAAATGTCATTTGATGCTAGAACCCCCAAACTGAAAAAAAAGTTCACTGTGGTTCAAATTTCGAATTCAAAATTTTATGCGTATTTTAATTTTTAAGAAAATAGACTCAAAATTATCACGTCGCGGAATCCCAGACATAAACAGCGAAACACATCATGTGAAAAACGCTGTTCTATAGTACGAGAAAGCAAAAATTATGGTTTATTTTCATTTAAAGCTTAAATCATTCTATTCTTCGCTTATGAAACTCTATTATAGATATTATAGATTAACTATCATTAATTTCAGCCAACATCTTTTCTCTGCAGAACGAAGAAAAAAAATCGCTTGCATAAGTAATAGCATTAATGAATGAAGATTAACGGTAGACATTCTTAACCGCACCATATTTTCTATTGATTTTGTTCGACGAGACCTGCAAAAATGATATTGGGAGTGACTAACCAAAGGAAAAGATAAAGCGATTAGTGAAGATGAATGTAGAAAATGATAACTATTTTACAGCGTTCTTATAATAAAGAAATAGAGGAATGTTTGGGTAAAAACTATGATGTGTCCAATACGTTACATTCTCTACAAACTAACTAACTTTTGTGGATAATCAATGATAACTTTTTTTCTATAAAACTCATACTCGCAGAATCCAGCTTATAGAGGGCATCAAAAAGACAAGATTGCCAATGCAGACAACAACATAAAGGACCGGTTAAGTTAACTCACAGAACTTGATTTTTAATAAAACTATAAGCAGAAATTGAATAGTCATAATCGAGTAGTTTCCATAGTCACAACTTTAGCGAACATCCTATTCTCCAAGTCTTGCAAACCTGACAAAGAGCAGCCTGTACAAATTATCGGTCCCCTACAAACATTTATCAAGAGCAACCTCCCCCCCCCCTTATATTTAATTTCCTTCCATTTGTAAATTTTTCATGTCTTCTATATCTCCTTAAAAATAAATAAATAAAAATAAAAATATAAAAAATGTGGGGCCCACTCCAGGCTCCAGAGAGGGTCGGGACCCCTCTGAAGCCCAGACTCTTCCAGTCGAGTAGTGGCGGTTCCCCCTATGAGCGTGTAAAGAATCTTACTGCCCCAACCGGGAATCAAACCCTGGATCACTGAACTCTCCATCCGACGCTCTACCGTTGAGCTACTGGGAGGATATTGCAAGTTCTTATTATCGAAGTGGACTTGGCATTCGCCACCTTCTAATGTCAGACTGGAGGAAAACATCACAAACTGACTGACAGACCGCCTGCTATTTTTACCCCACGTTAGCCTCCTGCTACTACTATTTTTACTCAGGTAAGTATCCTGTGTGGTCTTTATCCCCTCAATTCGAAAATCGGTGCTCAATCTCCCAGAGTCCACTGAATCCGTACTAGTCGTACTAGGGTCACATTCAGACATCCGACATCTTTGCACTAACCTGCAGGGTTGATTTATTCGGACGTCAATGTAAAGATCCTTGCTACCCCAACCGGGAATCGAACTGTGGATCTCCGAACTGGCCAGCCGACGCTTTACCGTTCAGCTATTGGAGCGAAATTGCAAACTCTTATTGTCGAAGCGGATTCTACAAGCGGACCTGTAAGTAGTGACCGGATGACTGTGATATTTTTTAGTCCCCAAGAATGCTATAGTGTTATTAACGGTATATTGTTCCTGTTTACGCTTATTGGTGATTTTAAATAAAAGCGTTGATTATCCAGATATTCGGATTCGCTTTGCATACTGAGAATACACCTCGATTAAAAAGAATGACACCTCGTAACATTATTTTGTGTCATGCTACGAATATATCTCATAAAAGTGAATTTAAATAACAAGAGAAGA
Organism: Amaurobius ferox; assembly: GCA_951213105.1. Lineage (NCBI taxonomy): Eukaryota > Metazoa > Arthropoda > Arachnida > Araneae > Amaurobiidae > Amaurobius > Amaurobius ferox. The sequence goes on along the minus strand of OX578148.1, from coordinate 101,563,521 downwards.
ACCAAAATGAATCTTAAATAAAGTCATGGTCTGAACACACCAACTTTTCAACTATTACGATTTTTCTTTTGGAAGCAACCGTACGCTAAACCTCGGGGGATTTATTCCGAATTACAATGACTTTTTTATTTTGTTAAATTATTACTTGTAACATTTCTCATGGGACGATAAGAGGATACACAATTTTTGAACGTGCACACAAAATGAACTTTTCAACAAAGTAACAATATAAAAGAACGGAGACGAATGGTGCAGAAGAGGAGGATACATTTATTTTCCTCCTCATCGTGAACATGGAGGCGAGGATGCTTAAATACCTTCATCTTAACCCTTCGTGACGATAACATACGTTTTCGAAATTTATTTCGGATTTTCTTCTTTCTTTTTTCACCTGAG
>OX578148.1:101330625-101558125 GCA_951213105.1 Amaurobius ferox | reverse complement strand
GATCTACCTTATTGAGGTAAGAAAGCCGTTTAATCAGGGATTGGAGGGAATTCTTCGGTCGTCAAGCAAACGATGAGGACAGAAAGCTTATATAAGTGAAAGCACAAGAGTACTTAACACTGATTTACTTTTATTTCCTGTCAGTTTTATGCGAAGATACAATAAATGATAATAAAAGGTTATATATATATCTTAAATAAAATTGCGAACAGCACCGCATATGCATTAAAGAAATATATAAAACAATCTGATTTGCTTACGAGAGAAGAGGGAGGGAGAAAGGGAGAGGACTTAGAGATGGAGAGGAGGGGAGAAAGAAAGAGATAAGAAAGAAAGAGAGGAGAAAGAAAGAGGGGGATAGGAGGGAAAGAAACCAAGAATTAACAAAAAAGATCAATCATGCTTAAAGCATTGATTATGAAACACTTTCCAACTTCAATGCAATTTTATTTAAAAAAGTCTAAAATGCAATACATTCCTCGGTAATATTTTAAAACTTATCACAATACTACATTAATTTATTATATTTGAAAACTTAAACCTTCATTGAAAAAAATGAACTTCATTCAAATGACGGGATTAAAATATACATTGCCTGATTTAAATATCTCTAAAATGCGATACGTTCAACGGTAATATTTTTAAAACTATCATTAATACTACGATAATTTATTACATTTAAAAACTTCATCGAAAACAACTGAATTTAATTCAAATGACGTCATAGAAAAAATAACACGCCTGTATCTCTCTATAAAAACAGCATTTCATTCATAACATTCCCCCATTCATTTCATTCATCACAATACTATAATAATTTATTTTATTTAAAAAATTAGACCATGGAGCTACAAGTAATTAAACTCTATGCTTAAAACTTCATCGAAAAAAAATCGTCCTTCTCTTTATAAAATCAATTAATATTTCATTCATATCAGCCATGCAGACTGCATGGGCTAAATTATTTTGTGTTAAAGAAATAGAGCAATTCTAATACAACTCATTCTATATATTTTGCTGTTTACATTTTACATAAGTGAAAAATAGGCTTCGTTGTAGAAATAATCAAATTTGGATAATCATTTAAACTCAAATATAATTTATTTGCGTTGTTTCAGTATGTAGATGTACAGAATTTAAGCAAAAATAAAGTAGTTTTAGGACGGATACAACACTCAATATGAATTAAAAAAAACTTAAAAAATCCCGATTTTGAAACAAGATGGATGCCATATATCATTTTGAAGTGGGTCACGTGATTTTTTCATATCATGGTCACGTGATCGTTTCATATAAGAGGTGTAATTATTATTTTAATTTTTATTTAAAAAAACTACTGAATATATTTCGCTGAATTTTTTTTTATATATTTTATGGAACAATTTGAATATTACCTAAAATTTTCGAAGCAATTTGTGAATTTTAAATCCGCTTAAAATATGTTTGAAAAATTAGGTCCCATAGGGCTCAATGTATTTCATTTTTTCAACCCGGGTTCAATCGAAAACTAATTGGTTGATATTATTCATTTATGCTCCCATAGGTCCTACAGACAGTCTAAACAACATACTAAAATTTCATTTTAATTAAGTCATTTTTACGGCAGTTATACTAACGGACAGACAGACAGACAGACAGACAGAATTAACAAAGTCATAAACACTTTTCAACTTTGTTGTAAAGTGTTAAAAAGTGATTGATTCATATTCCGTTATGATGAAATGTTTAAATTTCAAAATCGGAGAATCGGATTTTTGCATTAATTTTATGCATTAATTTGAAACTGTTTTTTATGTTCAGAGAACTGGCTAGTTCATAATAAAACCTTTATAATATACCCAAAACTATATATGCGCAAAAACTTGACTTTAACATGAAAAGCTTATGATGAAACAACCTTTTCACCAACAAAGATAAATAGAAGAAAAACAAAATTACAAGAAGAAACCTTGGGAGCTTTTTTTTCCCCTGTTGAAGCTCCATTGACTGCTGGAGTGGAAATATTCGTTTAATAAGTTATTGCAGAAAATTGTATGGTCATAAGACAAAAGACAGGGACAAAGAGCTTATGTAAGTATAATAACTAAGACAATTAATGCCTTAACATTAATTTAACTTTTATTTTTTTTTTCATTTATATGGGAAAATACAATGAATTTTCAAATCTTTATTAGATTGAATTTCAATATCAATGTTTTCAATATCATTGAAAGGAATTTAAAGTTGTGCAACCATTATAAAAAATCTTTCTTGACACGAATAGTTGTTAAATATTGTTCAGGAAACGATGCATGAATTTAAATTCTATTATTTTAAATTCTAATGGCAATACTCTAATACATTTAAACATAGGAATGCACGTTTAATTGAATTAGACACATTGTTCCAGACACTGAATCAGCGTTGTTGAATTGTTAAGAGCTGAATATTCTATTGTAATTCATTCAGAAGCTTCCTGTTGACATTCAGCGAACCGTACGAGTTTTATATATTTTACGGATTAGTGTTTCATTAGGATCAACCGCCTGCAATTGCCAATTTCTAAAATAAACTTAAATAATGTAATTTTTAAAATTATTTCATTTAAAGTGTGAATAATATTATTTTTCGCATGTTGGCTAACAGTTTGACATACCTACTTCGAAAAAAAAAAAAAACTCCAGCAAAGTATTCAAACACAAAGAAAAAAAATAACAATGCTGTTTCAAGGATGCGTTGGAGCCCATTCATCAGTAATACAAAATTAAGAAATTAGAAATCAAAAAGAATAAATTGACTTGCGTATCTCAAGAAACCCGAAGTCAAATCGACGAAGGTGAACCAGTGTATCCCCAAAATAGTTGTATGCTGCATTTTTATTTTTGTACTTGAATACGTTACAAGTTTTCCTTATCCATTGCACAAAGTGTTTTCTTATTGATATCTTATTGATATATTCTTATTGACATTTTTTTCTTATTGATATTTTCTTATATCTTCTTTAACTAACGGTTAGCAGTATGTGGAGCCGTGTTTTGACCTCTGTGGCAATTGAAATTGCTGTGGCCAGTTTCGGTTGCACTGAGAAAAATAGACTATCAGAAAATTTCCCAAAAGGCCGGGGGAATTTTATTTTTTAAGTATACAACTTCTTTGCAGCGAGACAGATTAATAAATAATTTGATAACCGCATATATGATAATCCGTCAGTCCGCTACTACAAACAGCCGAGTATTGCTGTCTATGAAGTTTTTGTCGCATTGTGACGAGGGTTTTGATAATTGCTCCAGTAATACTAATCAGCCATCTCCAAATACCTATATTACTTTAATCAGAATTGATTAGGTGGCATGTTTCAGAGGTATCCTTCTGATCCGGTAACATCAAAATGTGCTGGTGCCAAATGATGGGGAGTTTGGATATTAATTGGTATCAGAAGATATTTGTGCAAAATACCACGTCGCGGATAGAACTAGAGTCAAACGCATGCTAGGCAAAAATTATAGAATTTGGCTAAATACATTTATCTTCAACTCAAGTTATTTTAAAATTGCTTTTATAATTACACTATTGAGTAATTTGCGCGTGATGTCACATCCGGCAAATCAACTTCCTGTCAGACATGTTGGATGGAAAGATAGCTTTGCCGCCCCAAGTTAGAGCATGCTGTCATTGCTGTTCGAAGTTTCTGTTAGTACAATTATTTCAAAAGATACACTGGTTATATATTGTTGTGATGCATATGCACACAATATGCGGTACAGTTTCTCAATATACCTTTCTCAAAGGCGCACAATCTTACATTCATGCTCTTTATCGCATCCGATAACGAAATCATCGTAATGGCTACATCCATTAGCACATCTGCGTTTATTCCGATCAACATGGCGACGCGAACAACCGTGACGTCCCATCGTGACGTACGTGTAAATGGTTAATATGTATTTCTCATTGCAATTGGTTGCATTGATCTACAAAGATGTGTAAGAAATAGAAATAAATTCTGTTCCAGACAAGGTCGTAAAGTGCTCTTTCCTGTTGCACTCACGTCTGCATCTTTTGTTTGATGAGTAAGCAACTTCTTCCCCGGTCAAGATTAATCGACCATCCTCTCCAATCGATAAAGTCAACGATAAAAACACGCCTTGCCTGAATTGCAGCTTCTTACCCTTTTGTTATCCTTCTTTATATTGTACCACAGGCGATGGGTTTTTCGATACAATGTTTTTTCTAGTGTACGATATTTATACTTCCATATCGATTTTTATTTCGATCGCTAATTAAATGATATATGGTAATTACTTATAATGCAAGATTGGTGACGTAATTTTGCTTCAGGCCACAATATTCGGTAGCAGGTAGATTTAAACTTGCTCCTGTGTATTAAATACCTTTTATTAAAATTTAAATGTGTTACTTTGATTTCACCATTTCTCTGCATTTTAATAATTTTTCAGCTATTAAATGTTGAAGTGCTGAAATGAATTGGTTCTTTTGCGATAGAAAATGTTATTGCAGAGCTTCCATCTCGTATCTCGTCCAACGAGTTTTAAACCAAGAAAAGTAGCACAAATATATAACAACACAAATGTTTTACACCGCCAATTTTCGTCATACGTGTATCGTTCCAACGCCATTTATGGTTTTTCAATGCGCGGATCAATTTAAGCAGGAAAAAAAAAAAAAAAGTGGGTGTTGCCATTCGAAAATTTCGAAATTTTTTCACTGTAACCGTAACCGTGAGAGCTATATTGTTTGAAACCATCACAATCTCGAGCGCATACCTTCAAATAACAATATCTGAAATTTCCTTTCGATTGGTTGAGCGGATAGGCCGCTAGGGGTTCATATATCGGGGAAGTTTTTTTATGACCACCCTGTATATAGTATATATATATTAAAAATTTGATTTTACTTGTATTATAAATACCAGTGATTTATCATTTACTGAAATTGGTCTGTAGAGCTATTGTGAAAATAAAATAGTCTAAAGTGAATATTTGAAATCAAAATAGACTCTACGACATGCTGAAAAAAAATCATTATAAATAAAACAGGTACTAAATAGGCATAAATACCCCTCTTTCCCTGTTCCGTATATAAGGAAAGCAATTGAACAAGAAAGATCAATCATGCTTAAAGCATTGATTTTGAAACATTTTCCAACTTTAATGCAATTTTATTTAAACATTTCTAAAATGCAATACATTCCTCGGTAATAGTTTAAAACTTATCACAATACTACATTAATTTATTATATTTGAAAATTTAAACCTTCATCCAAAAAAATGAACATCTCTAAAACATCTCTAAAATGCGAGACATTCCTCGGTAATATTTTTAAAATTATCGTAATACTACGATAATTAATTATATTTGAAAATTTTATCGAAAACAACTAAAATTCATTCCAATGACGTCATAGAAAAAATAACACGCCTGGATCTCTCTATAAAAGCAGCATTTCATTCAAAAATATATTCCCATTCATTTCATTCATCACAATACTATAATAATTTATTTTATTTAAAAATTAAGACCATGGAGCTACACGTAATTAAACTTTATGCTTAAAACTTCATAAAAAAAATCGTCCTTCTCTCTGTAAAATCAATGAATATTTCATTCATATCAGCTATGCAGACTCCATGATCAAAATAATTTTGAGTTAAAGAAATACAGCAATTCTCAGTCTGCATATTTTGCTGTTTACATTTTACATAAGTGAAAAATAGGCTTCGTTGTAGAAATAATCAAATTTGGATGATCATTTAAACTTAAATATATTGTAATTGCGTTGTTTCAGTATGTAGATGCACAGAATTTAAGCAAAAATAAAGCGGTTTTAAGACGGTTATAACACTCAATATGAATTAAAAAGAACTTTAAAAATCACGATTTTGAGACAAGATGGATGCGATATCTTATTTTGAAGTGGGTCACGTGATTTCTTCATATCATGGTCACGTGATCGCTTCATATAAGAGGTGTAATTAATATTTAAAGTTTTATTTAAAAAACTACTGAATATATTTTGCTGAATTTTTTTTTTGTATATTTTATGGAACAATTTGAATATTACCTAAAATTTTCGAAGCAATTTGTGAATATTAAATCCGCTTAAAATTTTTTTGAAAATTTAGGTCCCATAGGGTTCAATGTATTTCATTTTTCCAACCCGGGTTCAATCCAAAACTCATTGGGTGATATAATTCATTTATATTCCCGTCCTACAGACCGTCTGAACAACATACTAAAATTTCATTTTGATTAAGTCATTTTTACGGCAGTTATCGTGCTGACAGACAGACAGACAGACAGAATGAACAAAGTTATAAACACTTTTCAACTTTGTTGTAAATTGTTAATAAAGAATTTCATGTTGTGAAAGTCTGGTGACTATAAGCCTTTAACTACACCCTAAGATTAAAATTGATTTAAAATGTTATGAATAATATATATATATATATATATATATATACTAACATATCGTATATATATATATATATATATGTATATATATATATATGTTACATATATATATATATGTTACATATATATATATATGTTAGTATATATATATATATATATATATATATATAGTATATATATATATATATATAGAAATTGTGGGACTCTGCAATTTTCGAATGTTACAAGATATATATAAAATATCTATCTATCTATCTATATATATATATATATATATATATATATATCATACTTTCAAAGATTCTGTCATACTTTTAACGGAAACCTTCTGTTCGTACCTCATAATTCATCAGCACTTTCTTTTATTTTCCAAACACATTTTCTTTGGTGCTGAGTGAACTATTTTCATTTCAATGTTGTCCGCCCGTTTTATGATGTGACCATAGCAACATCCTAGTCATCCGGGTGGAAATCCCGCTGACATCAATGAACATGGCGCGGCCTCTTCCGCTAATTCGATATCCTCTAGGGTTTTCACATGTTTGCTCTTTTGGAATCGTTTGACTTTATGTAGCATTTTTTATGCATGTTCTTCAATTTTGATCACCATTAATAGTGTCAGAAATGATTTAAGATAGCTGAGCCATAGAATGCCGCGGTGTAAGAATATTATTGTATTTGAAATTAAGAAATGTTAGAATTTTTTGTAAATTATATGACATTTTATTTACGGATACAATGTTATTTTTGTATAAACATTCTCTCTCTCTCTCTCTCTCTCTCTCTCTCTCTATATATATATATATATATATATATAATAAAATTATAGAATTATAATATGAAATTCCAATGATAGAAAAGAGAGAAGTTGTAACTCATAAAACCTTAACGTATGCTAACAACATAAAAGGATGTAAAAAATAGAGAATCATCAATCAAGAGGAGAATAAAATGCATATATCTAATCATCAAGCTAAATATATTCAACTTATATCAATGGTGAGAATTCGAAAATTGAAAAGCAAAAAATAACCAAGCATTAAATCAATACACGTGGATGAGCACTAGGCCTAAAAAGTATTCATTTTGAAAAAATCGTTTTCAAGTCCAAGTATCTATTCAAAACGAACAACAAAAAAAGCTTATTTCTGAAGAAAGCATATATATATATATATATATATATATATATATATATATATATATATATATATATATATATTTACTGAGTGGCTATAAAATAACGTGATGTGTTCAGAGCCCTTTAGCGAGTAATGTATTGGACGAAACGTAACAAAATTCAGTGGGCATACACAATGGAACATGCAATTTCGATTTCTAAAAAAACAATTGTTCCAAAAGTCGTCTCCAGGGGAAATTTTGGCCCTGTTTACCGAGTGAAATGCACTGATTTGCATAATCGCGTTCCGTGTAGCGATCATGTGGATAAAAGGCAAGGATAGGCCAATTCTCATCATTCAGAAGCGAAATACCTAGTATCTTTCGGTGGCTCGTACCTTACGTGATCGCGCTTTGTTAGTCAAGCTGTATTATCAGCGGAACGAGAATGCCAATGCTGCCCTTCCTGAATTTCGGCTGTTGAAGAAGATAGGACGAAGACCAATGAGCTTAACACACTTACGAAACATGATTAAACGGTTTGAAACTACCGGAACTCTAGCATGGCAACCTGGCCGGGGACGCAAAGCGGTCAGTTAGCAACAAGTTGAAGAAGTTGCAACTGCTATTGTGGAACAGGGGAATGACGAATGTGCAGGGTACCAGCAGTGCACGGGCAATATCCCGGCAAACGGATATCCCATACTCAACGGTGTAAAAAATCCTGCATCAGATATTGAAATTTTGCCACTGTAAAATCTGTCCTGTTCAAGAATTCCTCCCTGGCGATGTGGCCACCCGAATTGAGTTTTCTTTGAAATTCTCTTAGCACGCATGGAAGTGGATGATGCATGGCCGTGGCACATATTATGGAGTGACGAAGCGCATTTTCATGTGAACGGTGGTATTAATACACACAACTGCTGCATTTGGGCTGCGACTAATCAGCACGCTTGTCTGCAGAAACCTCTCCACTCGTTAAAAGTCACAGTGTGGTGCGGCTTTGCGGCATCTTTTACAATCGGTCCCTACTTTTACGAGGAAAGTCGGCAAAGTAGACAAGTGATCTTGTCCGGCAATGCTGACAGGTATGCCGATATGCTATTCAACCTCGTGGTTCCACAACTGCAGCAACGATGATGTCTTGATTCGACCACCTTCATGAAGGATGGTGCACCACCCCACATAGGACTTAAGGTACAGCATTTGTTACGGGAACATTTCTCTGATAGCAGAATCATGGGTGGTGTATTTCCCCCGGTATGGCCACCGAAGTCGCCCGATCTCAATCCTTGTGACTTTTGGCTGTGGGGATTTTTTAAAAGCGTTATGTATCAAGGATATGGCTCCGATATCGCAATGTTGAAAGATTGAATAACGTTACACGCGAGACAAATCACTTCTGATATGTTGAGAGTCACCGGGAAAAATGTCGTGCAACGCATGCAGTGTTCTTGGAACATCACAATGGTGGTCATATTGAACTTCATTTGTAATTAACATTAAACGTTGCTATGCATTGTTAACAAAATTTATGTATACTGTCTCATTTGGCATTTACTCATTCATTATTCATACTACTACATTTTTGCAGCGCTAAAATTTTCCCCTGGAGGCGACTTTTGCAACTAATTTTTCTTTTTTTAGAAATCGAAACCGCATGTTCCACTGTGTACACCCACCGAATTTTGTTACGTTTCGTCCAATACATTACTCGTTAGAGGGCTCTGAACACCTCACGTTATTTTATGGTCACCTGGTACACACACACACACACACACACATATATATATATATATATATATATATTAATAATTAAATCTCCCTCTCTCAATCTCATTAAGTTAAAGAATTAATGCTGCTTTTACTGATCTTCTTAATACTACCTTTATCACCTCATCGGATTAAAAAAACCGCAAGTGGATGTATCAGCGAGGATTAATGAATTCCTGGGCAGTTACCAAAGAACTCCGACCGCGGCTTATTCAATATCGCAGAGGCAGAGTTGAGTAAGCAAGGAACAAAAAAATGCAGCTCGGAAAAGAGGCAACAGTCCCGGCAGATTCTTGAAGCCAGACAGACCGCGGTGTTGCCGGCTGTCCTCCAATCGATTTGTGCAGTAGAAAGGTTTCTCACCTTGATATACGTTGGAGGACGAAAAATAGTTTCCGGATTGTTATCAATGCCTGAAATATATGTTTAGCATAAATGAGAAAAATGCAGGATAGCGTCAGTCAACGTATTACAGACCTATTTTTTTATCACCTGTAGAATATAGTGTTTTCCCACTATAAAGAAATTTTTTCTTTCTCATACTATGTAATAGAGCATAGAGAAAGCATTGTTTTCACGAAAATTTTCGAATTCGAAATTTTGATGCCAATATATGTTTTAAGACTTCCTGAACACGTTTTGACTATTTTTGGAGTCTGTATGTCCGTGGACGATTTCTTGTGTACACCATAGCGACCACAGATATTAATGGGTTTTCACGAAACTTCATTTCTCGCTCTGTTATATATAAAAAAAAATCTAGAACTAGATACAATTGTTTCAAATTCGACTGAAAACTTTGAAATTTATTCGAAATTTTGTATTTTTTTAACATGGCAGCGTAGGACAAAATTTAACATAATCATGCATAAAAGGGTTTATTTATCAAGATACTTAATAATTTCAAATATTGTTGTAAAAATAGTCGCAATATTTTTTTTGGCTCGGGATGTCATTAGCCCCTCTCGAGCAAGTATGCTACCAAGTATGATATCAATCAAAAGTTTTTTTCAAACCTTTAAAAGTGAACATGCTATAATTGTAATCATTTGGACTCACGGTATCGATTTTTTTTCTTGAAGGGGGGGGGGGAGAAAGCTACTTAAAAATGAATTCTGATATGAGAAAGTTGAGTTGAGCCACATTTCAGTTAATTTATAACAGGGTAATATTTCGCTGGTCATTCTATCTCTGAAGAGTTTAAAAAAAAGTCATTGAAGAGTTTCAACAATGCAGTCTATTTCAGACAGTTTATCCTGAGTTTTAGTGGAAAGCCTGCCTATTCTTGCTTTGTCTGCAGCAGATCCAGATTCCGGAAACGCTTTATTAACTCTATAATTTAAGCGCCAAGGGTTTGAGAGCATGAATATTTAGTCTGTTACTCTTCAATGATACTCCGATTAGATTGGCTAGAGAGATATTGCTCTAAAATAAAAATTATTTTACTCTGGGAGAAAGGCTTTTTTTTAATTAATAAAGAGGTGACCCATTAAAAAATAGTGGATGATATTTCAATGTATATTTGAGAATGTATTAACGCCACCTAACTGAAAAATATCCATTATTTCAATTTCTTGATGTATTATACGATTTCAAAATTTAATGTTCGCAAGTTTTCAATTACTCTCTATTATTTTCTATTTAAAAGCATAATTTATCACAATCTCTTCCAGTCAACAGTAAGATTTTTTGTAACTCCGTCCCAGTAGCACAAAGGTCGAGCGTTGTCTGGCCAGTACGAAGATCTGTGGTTCGATTCCAAGTTGGGGCAGCAAGGTTCTTTACAAATTGCCAAAAACAATAGTGTTATTATATTCTGTGCTGGAAAATTAATTTAAAGCATGCTACGGATGTAAATGATAATAAAAGCGCACTTATAAATACAAGTTCGCCAAAGGCAACGAATTCATAGGCATCGCTGAGCTGTTGCCACCTTGAAGAAAGAAATTTTTACAGAATTTTCAAGAAAGTTTTCGAAAGAATGTATTGTGAACGCAGCTCATAAGAAAATGGTTTTTCAACTCATTGTGATGCATGTGGCCTTAAATAATATCTATATTTTATTTATATATATAAAATGGAAAGTTTGCTGTCTGTTTCGTACACAAATTTACAGTTTTGGACGGATTTTTTTTTCCCTAATTTAGTATGGTTATTCCCTACTATATTACAAAGAGGATCGTCCATGTTACGAGTTTCTGGGCTAAAGGGTTGTCGAGATATTAATAAAAAAAAAACCGCACAATTTAACCTTCCATAGAAATAAGATTATGCAGACGATATTTTTTCCGAAAATGTATTTGAAGAAAATATTATCATGTTGCTTAGCCAACGGAATTAAATCAAATGAGCTTAAATGGCAGACGATTTTTATTTTATTTATAAAGTATATTAATATATTTTTACTTTATTTAAATAATAAAGTAATTGACAGAAAATACATTTTATAAATGAACGGTATTAAACAATATTTGACTGGGGTAGTTGGCCTTAGGATATAAGATTGCGGGAATTATTGATATTTTTCATTTCTCGAACTCATATTTTTACTAAGGTTTTTCGAATTCACATATATTCCATTGTATTTAAGCGATTATTGAAATAAGATAGATATATACGAGTATGTTTTTCCAACCATTTTAAAAGTCTTCATTTAGACATCTGTTGAGCAAAATTTAAGCTTAAGATAATTTTGTAAAGCCAGAAAAGCCATACTTATACTTCTTTTTAGGTGAATTAAACTTAAATTCCTGTCAGAATTTTTTGAAAATCGTTAAGATTTAGGATATTTCCAGAATTTGCATATATTGCACGAGCAACGGCGCGCATATCTGCTAGTACTGAATAAAATTACATGAGAAAACCGAGTGGAGCCTCATACGGCATACATTTATTTATCCAACATTTAAACTTTTCTACTTTGAAATTGAACACAGTTTTTGAAGAAATCCGAAATTAAATAAAAACTTCGATCCTGTCGGTTGCGACGGATTTTTTACTTTACATGCGAAAAAAAGAATCACAGTATTATCAGAGGTGATTGATAACCGGCAGAGGGCGAAAAAAAACATTGTTGCCACACGGGATCAAAGAAATAAAATTCTAGAGGGCTATTGGATTGCTTTGATATCCTAAATAGCATCTCTGATTCAAAGAAAGAGTTCGGAATATTTTTTTTCTCGATACTTTTTAAAAGCTTAGAAATCGTGGATAGACCTTTTGTGGATTTTCGTATAAAATATCCAAGTTTTTAGAGATGATGAACTTGTCCGATGTACATAGTATTGAGAAATTAGAAACATTTGTCCAAAAAATACAGGGGGGAAATAGTAGTGTTCAGTTTGAAAAATATCTGGAGTGTGTGTGGGTTCAAATTAGCTGTGGAGAGCAGTAAAGTATTTACAACGTCGTTTTTTTAATTTGTATTGCAAAATTGGCATGGGCGTATGCAGGATATTTTCAAGGGGGGGGGGGGGGGGTTAAAAGCGATTGCATTCAAAATTTGTAGATTACTATCAACCATATATTTTAGAGTTTCGAAATTAAAAGACAGGAATTTTGTTTACAAATGCTGCAAAATACTCCCCATATTTTAAATCTAACCTGTTCATTGAACAATTTGGAAATTGGTAGGCAAATGTAGATTTAGACGTTCAATAACAATAAACTGATAAAAATTCGTAAATTTAAATTTCGGGAGGAGGAAGGAGGGGAGTCGAAAGCGAAGGCCAGCCGACTCATCCGAAGATATAGAGCAACCAGGAGGATGGCCGGGGAAGGAGGGGAGTTGATGTTGTTGAGACCCAGACCGTCCGACATACCAGAAAGGTGTAAGGTAACTGTATGGACGGCCGGGAAGTGCCACCCAATTTAGACCGGAACCCAGTGGGGGGAGGCATCCACAGGGACCGTACCCTCCTTCCCCTACCACCAACCTCTCGGAAGGACTTACGGACCCACATGTTTAACGTGATCGTACTCCGCATGAACACGGCGGCATTTGTGGCAGCGTGCAAATCTAGCGCGTAAACCACGGGGATACCGCACCCGAGATGCCAACAGCACGCGGCGTTCCGAGGTGGTCACCCACCAAGTACTAACCGCGCCCGATGCTGCTTCACTTCGGTGATCTAACGAGAACCGGTGTTTTCAGCACGGTACGGCCGTTGGCCCGGGGAAGGAGGGGAGTGTAAAAGTAGGTTAAAAAAACACATATGAAAAGTATAGTAGAATATTAAAGAACAGGGCATACGAAAACATAGAGAAAATACCAAATTTTTCTTTTTTGTATTTCAACAATATCTTTTTTTCTTATTTTTTTTTTTAACTCATGTTGCTTGACATTCATATCAGATTTTTTTTATGATCATATTGAATTAATTTTTTTGAAATTATTTTTATGATTTTATGATCACATTGCGAAAATTTATTGATTTTCTCAAAATTGAGTTCAAACCCCAATCTTTCTATTAAAGTTCACTTGTAATGTTATTTTAAAATTTTCTGTAAGGAATGGTTTCTAATTAAATTAATAGCTTTCCAGGGCTGGGGCTTTGGCACCCCCTGATTCCCTTAAATACGCCCATGGTTACGAATGGTAAAAGCGGAGCGCGGGAGTGATTTTCTTTCATCAAAATTAGCATTTCGGAATGTGAGAGATGTTATCTGTATAATTTACGTAGCGGGCGTTTCTTTAGGTCCGGAGTGGCGTGGAGTATTTCATTCTAGTCCTGTATATGAGAAAAAATGCGGATATGAGGAGGTCCTAGAGATCAGTTACACTTCTATATGAAATTTGAAATATGAGAATGTAGTATACATCAAAATATAGAAGGAAAATTAATAGTTTCAGGAAACTCATGGTAGAATATAAACAGGCCAGGAGGAGGTTGGCAGTTCAATTTTGCGCCGAGATAAGAATTCTTTACAATTTATATTGTTAAACATTTTGTAAAATATTCTCAGAGCTTTTAAATCGGGGTAAATGTGTTAAGCAACTGAGGTAAAAATTATATATATATATATATATATGCTTCAGAAACAAAATCCTAAGAATAATTTTTATTCCGTTTTATATCTTTGAAAAAAAAAATAATTCTAACATTTATCTGGCGTGTTTTCTTATTCAAAAAATAACTTGAAACGTATTTCTCACACCGTAATAAAAACAATTTTTACTCTCCCATTTTTGTATACACTTTTTCTTTTAAAGCGTACGTATTCTCAGTGTAACACATTCCCGGAATTAATTTTCGTGTTCTCTGAGAAAGTAGGAATGCAGAAAGAATTCTTGGCAGTGACATTTTCCTGTTTTATGTCTTATAAAACGCAGTTGCGGTTTTGAGTTTGTTGGCACCCTAGGATCTTTAAAAAGCAAAACCATCCCCCTTTTTTTGCAAACGCAGCTTGTGCAAATAATTATATGAAGTTTAATTAATTAATTAATTAAGGCGTTTTTGTGACATTAAACAGTGATAGTGTACAGGAGTAATCAATGAAGTTTATTTTGTTGGAGTTTTAGTAAAATCGAGGCGTGAAATAAATAGAATGAAACAGATTAGAAGGTCGTTGTGGGGACTCTAGAAGTTTAGATGTCAATTATTAAAGTTATGAGTTATGACATAAACAGACAAGAACTTATTTAGCATGAACTGCTGCTATTTACTGAAAATAAAAGAAATATATAATTTTTTCAATTAAATAATTAATATGTTTGTGTGACATAAACAATGATAAATTCCATAACGTACAGGTGTAATCTATGAAATTTATTTAGTTGGAGTTTTAATGGAGTTGAAATTTAGTTGTAGTTTCGCATTTTGTAGTGATTTGGATTGAGACTCGGCGATTTGGAAGTTCTAGTAAAAAAATAAATAAACTAAAATATTTTTTAAACGAAGTAAAGAAAAGCAAGATATCCCCCATGAATCAGAAGTGTATCTAATTGTTACTCATTTGTATCAGGGAAAGAACAATGCAAAACAAAATATATTGCTTTTTTGAAGCAAAATACAGTTCTTCTTTAAATGTTTTTACGTATTCCTATGTTTAAGAGTAAGTTTACTTCAATAATTTTGCATTTCAGCAAAAAATCTGTGACGAAAAAGAAAAGCTTTCTACATCGCATATGCGTCAGAAATGTTTAATGACATTTCGAAAAAAGAACGTTTTTTAATCGGGGGATTCGATATTAAAAGGAAACCTTAAAAGTCTCATTAAGCATAATTATGCTCAAGTATTCTCAAGTTATTATGCGAACGTTTCCATCATCAGAACAAATCCAAACATTTTCCTTTCAACCATTTAAGATGTAAGGTGTTAAAAATATAAACCACTGCTTTTGTCTTCTGGATGTAAATTACTTACAGAACACGTTAAAAGAAACGGTGAGATGCTAAAAAATATGAAGAATATTCTTTTTACTTGGAAAATCAATCTGTTATTTTGTACGTTAAAGAGTTTATCAAGTTTATACTTAAAAGGATATTTATAAAGGAGCTTTCATACGGTAGCAAGTGGTGTATACACTTTATTTTCGACGGCACTGTTGAACATATTTATACTCTTTTGCACTATTTCGCACAGTTATGTGGATTTTGTGAACAACCGGAAGTAAAATTTTCAGAATAATAAGTAGAAATCTTTAGTGTACCTCCTCCGAAAATCGATACTAAACCCATATCAGTCATCATCTAAACTCTTATCTACAGCCAACTCTGAGAAATAGATGTTTCAAGGAACATTTTCGACCCGGAAGTGAAAAGAATAGAAATAGGAAAACACTAATGACCTTTACAACCCCCATCCACAATTTAATGCTGAATCCATATTCATCATATCAGCTTTATCCATAGTCAATCCTTCAAAATAGACTTTTCAAGAACAATTTTTGAGCCGGATGTAGAAAAGGAACCGGAAATGGAAATCTTCAGTAATTCACTAAACCTCCTTTAAAATTTGATACTGAATTTCTATCAGTTACCATGTAAGCTCTATTTATATCCAATCATGAAAAATAGATAATTCAAGTAAAATGAAATTCTTTAAACAGGAAATGGAACAAGAATCGGAAGTGGAAATTCTTAGTAAATTCCCCTTCTTCGAAATTTGATGCTAAATTTATATCAATCATCATTTTAGCTCCATCTACAGCCAATATTGGGAAATATATGTTTCAAGTAAAATGACATTCCTAAACCAGAAATGGAAAGAACCTGTGGCGGAAAGGGAGTTGCCGGGCCCCGAACCAGGGACTCTTTGTTTCGTAGACCGATATTACAATCACTGAGCAAAAGCTAGCTTCGGCTCTCATAATTCGGGTACAGGTTACCGGCATCTTTTGATCAGATGTCTTTGCTGCCGCACACTCTCTCACCTGATGAGAAGGCCCCGGTCTAATTTCGGCGAGGAGGGGGACCGCTGAGAACCCCCCCCCCCCGCGTGTCCCTCCGAAATGCAGTTGATGGCCGAAGTGGGCCGGGAGGCGTGTTGCCTCGGGCGTGACGGTCAGTCGTGGTCAACCAGGAAGGGAGTGTCAAGGCTTCTGACTCCGTATGGTGCTGCCATCTCGTGTTGAGAGGTGAGATCGTTGGAGAGGAAGGTTGCGTGTTTCAAACGTCCAGTCATCATTGTGGCGAAAAGGAACATCGCCAGGACCGAACTCTGGATCTAGTTCTTACAAGACCGACATCATAATCACTGAGCAAAAGCTAGCTTCGGCTCCGTTCTTATAATTCGGGCACAGGTTCCAAGCATCTTTGATCAGATGTCTTTGCTGCCGCAAACCGGAAGGGGAACTCTTTAGAGAACTTCTCTAACTACCTAGGAATTTGATGCTGAATCTATATCAGCCACCATCTAATTTCTAACTGTGGCAGATCCTAAAAAATAGATGTTTCAAGCAAAACTTTTAGTGTAAATATTAGTATAGCAATATTTTTGTAACCAATATTCTTTTCAGAAATATTAAGTAGCATTTTTTTCAGGCATTAGTATGAATGATATTTTCATATAACGTATAATGAAATACGTATTTATACCGTACGTATTTCAATACGTATACTGTAAAATTGAAATTTAGGGCTACGCAATTTCGTTTTCCACTTAACGTATTCATAACTTAAACAACACACACAAACGCGCAGACACCATACACAGAAAACAATCCACGAGAATATACAATATTTAGTTCTTAAAATGTGTTAATCCCTCAAAGTCTCGAATCCGAAAATTTTACGGAAGACAACATTTTTATGCAATAATAAGATAACGTAATGAAAAAATGTTAACTTGTTATTTAAGAAAATGAAAAAAAATGTATAAAGAAATAGTTTTGAATGGCGAGGCATAAACCTGAAAGAAAATTTTCTAATGAACCGATAATATATCAAATTGTTTCTCCTTTCAGAACAATACAGATATAATAAAGGTCGTATTTTATTTGCTTTAATTAGAATACGATATTTAGAGGCTTAATTTCAATTTTATATTTCGAAAGGAATATTTTTCAATTTACTTTGTTTTCAGAATACAAACAGGAATTAAAAAAAAGGCGCAGCACCTAAGAAGCGTCGTATTTGAATAAAGCAAGAATGAATTTTTAATAGTGTTTTGAAAAGGAAAAAAAAATGAACATAAAGTAAGGCTTATTTTTAAGCTCAGGCTTTCGAGATTAAAATATACATATGGAGTTTCTTCGAGAATGAAAATAAATCTTGAGAATATATGTTTTGTCAGATATGTACATAATTATTTTTTTCTGTTATTTTATTTTTGAAGAAATAGGGTTTTTACTTCCCCTTTTCATTGTATAAATGTATAGGGAATGTATTGTGACTTAGTCGAAAATTCGAATCCTAGTTTTCGACGGAAGACCACATTTCAAGCATTTATGAACTCGAATCGAATGTTTTCGAGGTGATGTCTATGTGTGTGTGTGTGTATGTGTGTATGTTAGTGTGTGTGTGTGTTAGTTTATGTATGCTAGTGTGTGTATGTTATTGCGTATGTATGTTAGTGTGCATGTATGTTAGTGTGTATGTATGTTAGTGTGTATGTATGTTAGTGTGTATGTATGATAGTGTTTGTGTATGTATGTTAGTGTGAAAGCCCCAGGCCGTCCGACTCGTCCAGAGGACTTGAGTATCTATTTGGACGACCGGGATGTATGTTAGTGTGTATGTATGTTAGTGTGTGTGATGTATGTTAGTGTGTGTGTATGTTAGTGTGTGTGTATGTTAGTGTCTGTGTGTATGTTAGTGTCTGTGTGTATGTTAGTGCGTGTGTATGTTAGTGTGTCTGTGCATGTTAGTGTGTATATTTGTGTGTGTGTATGTTTGTATATGTTAGTGTGTGTGTATGTATGTTAGTGTGTATGTGTATTTGTTAGTGTGAACGTGTATGTTAGTGTGTAGTGTACGTGTATGTTAGTGTGTGCGTGTATGTGTGGGCAGGATGTCTCACGAATGAATGAAGCAAAAAATAATTCATACGAT
This sequence comes from Amaurobius ferox, assembly GCA_951213105.1. NCBI lineage: Eukaryota > Metazoa > Arthropoda > Arachnida > Araneae > Amaurobiidae > Amaurobius > Amaurobius ferox. The sequence continues at coordinate 101,539,331 of OX578148.1, read as the reverse complement.
TACAACGGCAGAATACTGGAACTCTGTCGATTTTAAACGAAGTCCAATGATTGGAACATTTAATTTTCGAATAATATTTTGAAAAAAAATCTAAAAATCAGGACCTTCAACAATGATAAATAAATAATCACCCCTGACTTCAATTTTCATTAGAAAACAAATGACACCGATTTTAGAACTCTAGCATGAACCATTCTCAAGATGTTCCATGCTTTTAAAATAAATTTGTCAAACAAAGTTTCATATTATTAATAAAAATAGTTAAGTATGATCAAGTATGTTCACTTTCCCTATGTAACAAATCCATTAACATCATTCTGGTGGATCTAATTCATTCCATTCATACGAAAATATTCTTTATGTACTCGTTCTATATTTTGACGCCAAAGAATTATTCGCCAATAGTAATTTATTTCACGGGATATTCATTAACATTCATTTGCATTTTATGAGGACTGTGTGCGTAAGCATGAATGAATCACTGTTGCGGTTCATAATTTGTCAAAAGCGCTCAATTTCAATTGACGTGGTGTAAATTCAATTCTAAAATCATTGTGTTGAGGATTTTGTACACAATTAATTCGCTGTCAAAGAAGCAAAGTCGTTACATTATGTGAGGAAAGTGATGTGCTGGCCACATTAGAGTCAGTGTTTCTGTTTGTGTATGTGTGTGTGCCTTTATAAGGTAAATCCACCAATGCCAAAATTTAAAAAAATTCAATAACACCAACAAAAATATGCTTTGTATATAAATGGGTAGTTAAGACTATATACTCTTAATCAAGTTACTGTCACATTTTTTGTCTTGTTTCTAATAAAAATATTGAAAAAAAACTTAGCAAATAAGATTACCAATTTGATTATCAAACAATATGATTAACAAAATGATTTAATATGATACTTGTGATGCTTGTTTTTCAAAAATCACTTTTATTTTTTGTATCTGGTTCTATTTTATTTAATTTTAAATGTAAATTTGTCTCTAAGTCAAGTTTCATTCTATATATGTTTTTTTAAGTACAGCATTGAAGAAAAAATTCTATTTCACATAACTATGTCTAATAAAATGACATTAAAATATAATTATTTTTTCTGAAATGTCTTTAAAATATTTCTTTTATTTCAGAAACTGACTAAAGAGCTGTTTTAAAGATAATTTTTCAAATTTTTGCCATATGAAATATCAATGAATTGCTCTTTTTATTCAGAAAAAAGTATTCTGCTAATACTACAAGTTATCCACGTACCACCAGTCATCTTCTCGGATACCACTAGTGGTACGTGTACCACTGGCTGCGAACTCCTGATCTACAACACTGTAATTGACATTTTGCCGTCTGCCTAGCTCTGTAGCTGAGTTCCTGGTCGTAACAATTCTAATTAACGTGTACACTTTACTACAGATAGAATTAACATGTACAGTTTACTATATATAGAAATAACAAGTATATTTTACTATAGATAGAATTTACGTCTACACTTTACTATAGATAGAATTTAAGTGCACACTTTACTATAGATAGAATTAACGTGTACACTTTACTATAGATAGAAATAACGTGTACAATTTACTATAGATAGAAATAATGTGTACACTTTACTATAGATAGAATTAACGTGTACACTTTGTAGATAGAAATATCGTGTGTACACTTTACTATAGATAGAATTAACATGTACAGTTTACTATATATAGAAATAACAAGTATATTTTACTATAGATAGAATTTACGTCTACACTTTACTATAGATAGAATTTAAGTGCACACTTTACTATAGATAGAATTAACGTGTACACTTTACTATAGATAGAAATAACGTGTACAATTTACTATAGATAGAAATAATGTGTACACTTTACTATAGATAGAATTAACGTGTACACTTTGTAGATAGAAATATCGTGTGTACACTTTACTATAGATAGAATTAACGTGTACACTTTGTAGATAGAAATATCGTGTGTACACTTTACTACAGATAGAATTAACATGTACAGTTTACTATATATAGAAATAACAAGTATATTTTACTATAGATAGAATTTACGTCTACACTTTACTATAGATAGAATTTAAGTGCACACTTTACTATAGATAGAATTAACGTGTACACTTTACTATAGATAGAAATAACGTGTACAATTTACTATAGATAGAAATAATGTGTACACTTTACTATAGATAGAATTAACGTGTACACTTTGTAGATAGAAATATCGTGTGTACACTTTACTACAGATAGAATTAACATGTACAGTTTACTATATATAGAAATAACAAGTATATTTTACTATAGATAGAATTTACGTCTACACTTTACTATAGATAGAATTTAAGTGCACACTTTACTATAGATAGAATTAACGTGTACACTTTACTATAGATAGAAATAACGTGTACAATTTACTATAGATAGAAATAATGTGTACACTTTACTATAGATAGAATTAACGTGTACACTTTGTAGATAGAAATATCGTGTGTACACTTTACTATAGATAGAATTAACGTGTACACTTTGTAGATAGAAATATCGTGTGTACACTTTACTACAGATAGAATTAACATGTACAGTTTACTATATATAGAAATAACAAGTATATTTTACTATAGATAGAATTTACGTCTACACTTTACTATAGATAGAATTTAAGTGCACACTTTACTATAGATAGAATTAACGTGTACACTTTACTATAGATAGAAATAACGTGTACAATTTACTATAGATAGAAATAATGTGTACACTTTACTATAGATAGAATTAACGTGTACACTTTGTAGATAGAAATATCGTGTGTACACTTTACTACAGATAGAATTAACATGTACAGTTTACTATATATAGAAATAACAAGTATATTTTACTATAGATAGAATTTACGTCTACACTTTACTATAGATAGAATTTAAGTGCACACTTTACTATAGATAGAATTAACGTGTACACTTTACTATAGATAGAAATAACGTGTACAATTTACTATAGATAGAAATAATGTGTACACTTTACTATAGATAGAATTAACGTGTACACTTTGTAGATAGAAATATCGTGTGTACACTTTACTATAGATAGAATTAACGTGTACACTTTGTAGATAGAAATATCGTGTGTACACTTTACTACAGATAGAATTAACATGTACAGTTTACTATATATAGAAATAACAAGTATATTTTACTATAGATAGAATTTACGTCTACACTTTACTATAGATAGAATTTAAGTGCACACTTTACTATAGATAGAATTAACGTGTACACTTTACTATAGATAGAAATAACGTGTACAATTTACTATAGATAGAAATAATGTGTACACTTTACTATAGATAGAATTAACGTGTACACTTTGTAGATAGAAATATCGTGTGTACACTTTACTACAGATAGAATTAACATGTACAGTTTACTATATATAGAAATAACAAGTATATTTTACTATAGATAGAATTTACGTCTACACTTTACTATAGATAGAATTTAAGTGCACACTTTACTATAGATAGAATTAACGTGTACACTTTACTATAGATAGAAATAACGTGTACAATTTACTATAGATAGAAATAATGTGTACACTTTACTATAGATAGAATTAACGTGTACACTTTGTAGATAGAAATATCGTGTGTACACTTTACTACAGATAGAATTAACATGTACAGTTTACTATATATAGAAATAACAAGTATATTTTACTATAGATAGAATTTACGTCTACACTTTACTATAGATAGAATTTAAGTGCACACTTTACTATAGATAGAATTAACGTGTACACTTTACTATAGATAGAAATAACGTGTACAATTTACTATAGATAGAAATAATGTGTACACTTTACTATAGATAGAATTAACGTGTACACTTTGTAGATAGAAATATCGTGTGTACACTTTACTATAGATAGAATTAACATGTACAGTTTACTATATATAGAAATAACAAGTATATTTTACTATAGATAGAATTTACGTCTACACTTTACTATAGATAGAATTTAAGTGCACACTTTACTATAGATAGAATTAACGTGTACACTTTACTATAGATAGAAATAACGTGTACAATTTACTATAGATAGAAATAATGTGTACACTTTACTATAGATAGAATTAACGTGTACACTTTGTAGATAGAAATATCGTGTGTACACTTTACTATAGATAGAATTAACGTGTACACTTTGTAGATAGAAATATCGTGTGTACACTTTACTACAGATAGAATTAACATGTACAGTTTACTATATATAGAAATAACAAGTATATTTTACTATAGATAGAATTTACGTCTACACTTTACTATAGATAGAATTTAAGTGCACACTTTACTATAGATAGAATTAACGTGTACACTTTACTATAGATAGAAATAACGTGTACAATTTACTATAGATAGAAATAATGTGTACACTTTACTATAGATAGAATTAACGTGTACACTTTGTAGATAGAAATATCGTGTGTACACTTTACTATAGATAGAATTAACGTGTACACTTTGTAGATAGAAATATCGTGTGTACACTTTACTACAGATAGAATTAACATGTACAGTTTACTATATATAGAAATAACAAGTATATTTTACTATAGATAGAATTTACGTCTACACTTTACTATAGATAGAATTTAAGTGCACACTTTACTATAGATAGAATTAACGTGTACACTTTACTATAGATAGAAATAACGTGTACAATTTACTATAGATAGAAATAATGTGTACACTTTACTATAGATAGAATTAACGTGTACACTTTGTAGATAGAAATATCGTGTGTACACTTTACTACAGATAGAATTAACATGTACAGTTTACTATATATAGAAATAACAAGTATATTTTACTATAGATAGAATTTACGTCTACACTTTACTATAGATAGAATTTAAGTGCACACTTTACTATAGATAGAATTAACGTGTACACTTTACTATAGATAGAAATAACGTGTACAATTTACTATAGATAGAAATAATGTGTACACTTTACTATAGATAGAATTAACGTGTACACTTTGTAGATAGAAATATCGTGTGTACACTTTACTACAGATAGAATTAACATGTACAGTTTACTATATATAGAAATAACAAGTATATTTTACTATAGATAGAATTTACGTCTACACTTTACTATAGATAGAATTTAAGTGCACACTTTACTATAGATAGAATTAACGTGTACACTTTACTATAGATAGAAATAACGTGTACAATTTACTATAGATAGAAATAATGTGTACACTTTACTATAGATAGAATTAACGTGTACACTTTGTAGATAGAAATATCGTGTGTACACTTTACTACAGATAGAATTAACATGTACAGTTTACTATATATAGAAATAACAAGTATATTTTACTATAGATAGAATTTACGTCTACACTTTACTATAGATAGAATTTAAGTGCACACTTTACTATAGATAGAATTAACGTGTACACTTTACTATAGATAGAAATAACGTGTACAATTTACTATAGATAGAAATAATGTGTACACTTTACTATAGATAGAATTAACGTGTACACTTTGTAGATAGAAATATCGTGTGTACACTTTACTATAGATAGAATTAACGTGTACACTTTACTATAGATAGAAATAACGTGTACAATTTACTATAGATAGAAATAATGTGTACACTTTACTATAGATAGAATTAACGTGTACACTTTGTAGATAGAAATATCGTGTGTACACTTTACTATAGATAGAATTAACGTGTACACTTTACTATAGATAGAAATAACGTGTACAATTTACTATGGATAGAAATAATGTGTACACTTTACTATAGATAGAATTAACGTGTACACTTTGTAGATAGAAATATCGTGTGTACACTTTACTATAGATAGAATTAACGTGTACACTTTACTATAGATAGAAATAACGTGTACAATTTACTATAGATAGAAATAATGTGTACACTTTACTATAGATAGAATTAACGTGTACACTTTGTAGATAGAAATATCGTGTGTACACTTTACTATAGATAGAATTAACGTGTACACTTTACTATAGAATTAACGTGTGCACTTTACTATAGATAGAAATAACGCATACACTTTACTATAGATAGAATTAATGATTACACTTTACTATAGAGTTAACGATTGCACTTTACTATAGATAGAATTAACGTGTACACTTTACTATAGAAATATCGTGTACACGTTACTATAGATAGAATTAACGTGTACACTTTGTAGATAGAAATAACGTGTACACTTTATAGATAGAGAAATAACTTACTATAGATAGAATTAATATGTACACTTAACTATAGATAGAGTTAATGCGTACACGCATGGACCTTTACTTACAAAGTTATTGGGATGCTTAAATACTTCCAAGAAACTCTGTATATGGAGTTAAATAACTTCTCCACATTAAGCTGTATCGGAATCTGAGTAAAATGGAAATCTGAAAAGACAGAATAATTTATTTATCCCCTGGCGATTTCGTTTTAGGCAGATTTCACTGCATCTGCAGCAAAAGAAACATCTGAAAATTGGCGGATAAAACATGAGCTATACAATGTTTTGTAATTTTACTGTCAGCTTTTGGAAACGGTAAAAGGGTTTACAGAAAACGAATAAATAGAAGAAAACTATTTTTAGTTTTTAGAAATGGATCCAAAGGGTTTCTTTAAAGGATATCTATTTAAAGATCCTTTCTAAAAATGCAAGTGCTTTTTCTAAAGTTTTGCAGCCTTTTTTAAGCTGTTTCAGACAAGAAAGCTAGAAGATGAATTTTTATAGAAGCCCTCAAGACGTTTTGGGCCATGAAAGCAGTGTTTTTTTTTATTATTTTAACGGCTTGTTTTTTACAATAGTTCAACAATAAAATGTTTGAAAATTTTCCAAAATTCTTTAGTAGGCAGTTAAGCTGAGCTTGGCATATTTTTTGAGTTTCAGGGTTTTGTTATGCTTAGACCGATATTTTGTATGAAAATGTTTGGGAGGTAAACTTAATCCAGACTTTCGCTATAATACAATACATCTCTCAATAAAAATTTTATTATCCACTGCATAATTAGACATGTTTCGCTGATGCATGATGCAAAAGGTTTTAATATATATTTATATATTAATAACCTATTATTAGTGATAGATATTAGTAATTTTTTGTTATTGATAAATCAATTTATTTATGCTTTTATTTAACTGGGGGACTCCGCTCCCTGCTCTCTGACACTTGCAACCCCCCCCCCCCCCCGGACTAGCCACGCAACTTCAATTTTTCTATCCTGATGTTGAATATGAATTTACAGTTTTTGACGGAATATTTTTCATTTTAGGTATGTCTATTTTTACCTGTTTGCAGGAAATTCCGTTCATGTTTCGAGTATCTAGAACCAAGGGGTAGTAGAGATATTAAAAAAAAAAAATCTATAGACCTTCCATTATGCAGACGATTATTTTCCGAAAATTTATTTAAAAATAAATTATACCATGTTGATTACATCAAGTGTGCTTATACGGCAACGAAATTAAATCAAGTGTGCTTATACAGCAAACGATTTTCATTTAATTTATCGGATTTTAAAAAAAAATAAAGGAAAGGATGGAAAAATGAATTTTATGAATGAATGGTATATTATTGACCCGGTTTTATTAGTTGCAGCCGTAGGATATGATTACGGGAATTATTGATATTTTTTTAGGTGATCTGTTTTGTTTTGGTAAAGATTTGCCAGACATATATATTTTCTATACTGAAACGGGATAAATATGGCTTGGGTTCCTTCTACCATTTTAGTGTCTTTTTTACTTTGGCGTATGTTGACCAAACTTCATATTTTTGTAAATTTGTTAAAAAATGGAACGGGGACAGGGATGTTTTGTTCTTCAGATCTGATCACGAAGATAATTTTGTATAGTATATAGCAGAGAAAACTGATTCTTATGCCTATTTTGGGGGGAATTAAATAAAATAGAATTTTTTGAAGAAAATTTACACTAAAACATTTTAAAGAATGTTACTTTTCCGTAAGGAGATATGTATGTATATATATATATATATATATATATATATATATATATATATATATATATATATATATATATATATTATAACTATCAGGAGCCTTACTTTCCATTAGGGACAGCGGTTATATATATATATATATATATATATATATAATAGTTTGAAAGTCCAATGAAAGAAAAGTGAGAAGCTGCAACTCGATAAACCTAACTTTCTAAAACACCCACAAAATAAAAGTATAAAACAGAAAATCTTCAATTAAATGGAAAATATAAATTCCGAGTCATCAAGTTAAAGAAAATCAACAAATTTCAATGGTATGGAAACGACAATAGAAAAACATAAAAAATCAAGCATTATTGCTATACACGTGGACAAGGGCTAGGCCTAAAAAAAGGGACTTGTTCACTTCGCAAAACTCTTCTTCTGGTTCAAGTAATTTGACGAAGCAAACACAAAAAATGTATGTTGCTGAAGAAATAGATAGGTTATATCTATAAACTATTTCTACTTGGACAACATACATAAAGAAGGAAAAATAAAAGAAAACATGAATACCTGGAAAAAGCACAGCATATGCCCGAACCAGTAGCCCTGGAACCCTGAATAAAGAGGCCAGCGCTGCCATTCGCAAAGAAAAACCAGTCAGCGGTCATTACTAGCTATTCACGATTAAATTATTTTGTGTAAAAATATTAATACCTGTAGGAGTCTGTGCTGTTTGTGTGCATCGCTTTATATCCAAGAATTGGCACTTTTCAAACTACTAAAAAAATTCATATCGAGATTTTGACTTCAATCTCCATTTAAGTAATTTATGTGGTACTAATTTTAGATCTTGGATTTCCTGTAATGAAGCGTATGTCTGTACTTAAATGCATTTACTATCTAATTTTCATCACTTTTATAGTAGCGACTGACTTGGCTGTAATGAGCATATCGTTTGCTAGACAAAATGAAGAAGCGCTATTTTCAAGCCTTGCTGAGTAGCTAATTAATGAGAGAATTCTCCGAATGGAAGATTTATTCTCTTTGTACGTAAATTGCAAAAAATGTGTGGAACACATGTCTCGTATTGTATTTTCAATGTACTTGAAATTCTACATGTTAATATCAGAAACACAAAATAAAAGTTATTTATTTTTAATATTTTGTGTAGTAAAATTTTATTTATTCTGGTTAAAAAAAACCTGAGAGTTTAGGACAGCAATTTGTGCAAGATGAGCGAAGTATTGTAATAGGCTTATTATTATAGTTCAGACGCATGCGCACTCAGTCTGACGCAGTTTTGCCGAAACTGCGTCAGACTGAGCGCGCAGGCGTGTTCTATTACAACACTTCGCACATCTTATCTTTTTGCCAGTCTTGCAAAATCGCTGTCTTAAACTCCCATTTTTTTCCCACTAAGAGGAATATATGAAACCAGGAATGTACTGAGTACAATCTTTATTTCACCGCATTTTCTGTACGTGATCATATAAAAAAAAAGCCTCTTTGCATCTGATTCTGCGTATCTTGACAGATCCGTTGATTGCAAATGCCCATACAGTTTTGATTATCCAAAGCTTTGGATATTTCCTGAAACTCAAACAGCATGGTTGATGTTAATTTCCTAAAATTATATAAACACATAAAAATCATAATGTGAATGAGCAATAAGTAAATTGTGAAATTAGATGAAATTGGATTCAAAGATCAATTAAGGCATTTTTTGTTAATGGCAATTAAATTAAATGTTACGTTATTGGGGATAAACTTAACAAAAACATTTTTTAGAAAATATTCTGGTGGATTAGTTGGGTTAAGGAATTTTTAAATAAATGAAATTTCCAGTCATACAGCATATTTAAAGAAAGACACAAAAATAAATTATTCCACAAATTATTTGCCATTGTACGTTTTGTTCATGAAACTAAAAACTCGTGACCTAATCAATGTGCTTACTGAAAGCCCTATGTGCAAAAACCAGGCAGGAAGCCTGAATGTTCCAGAGAGAAAAAAATTGTGTTGGCAATAAATTAATAGTAGCGTAATAATTCGAGATCTAATGATTTTTTTAATCTGCATACCACCTTCTACAAGACAATTTTTATATTTCTGAAACAATTCTTGCACAAACTTTGCACATACTTCTTTCCCCAAAGACTGTAAAACCAACTAGTTTATCAAAATTTATCTAAAAGGAATTCATACATTAAACAGCAATTAAAATGTAACGATTTTAATATATAGAAGGATCTGCTAAAAACAATTGTCATTCATAATAGTAAAAGTATAATTGGGGCAAGTTACTGTGATGGTTAGGTACTTTGGGGGCTGAGTAAGTTTTTTACTGGATTACATAAATTACAGTCTTCAGGTGTAAACATTATTTTTATTGATAATTTCGGGGATTATAGATATTTTCAATTTATTACATCATTATTTTATTTTGGCAAAAATTGCTGAAACTCATATATTGTACGTAGTATGGGTAATCTTTTACAAATGCACGGGCATATCTTCTAATTCACGAGAATATAAGTAGTACAAGTATATTGGCATATATTTTGACATATATTGACACATATATTGTAAGAAATATTAGAAAAGAAAAGTGACCTTAGACATCAAGAACCCCAGATTCCCCATTTACCTCCCGAAAACGCGCTAAAACCCGCTAATCTTCAGCACTACAATTTTAACCGAGAGGGAACCGAACTCGAGCTTAAAGCCCCGCAACTTGACGCCCCAAGCCTCTCGGCTAAGAGGGCGACAACTGGTGATTGAATTTTGGTGTATTTAAGTTTATCAGTTTAGCATGTCTCTTTAAATAAGTTGAAAAGACACGGCTAAAATTGACGCGGACAGAACTCTCGACAAAAACATCCTCTACTTTCTAACACTATAATTTTATCCTTTTTCCCCAAGAGGGAATCGAACCGGAGCCTAAAGGCCCCGCAACTTGACGCCCTAAGCCTCTCGGCCAAGAAGAAGTCGATTGGCGGCCACTTTTGGTGTATTTAAGTTTAACATTTTAGCATGCCTCTTTAAATAATTTGAAAGGACACTGCTAAAATTTTCGAGGACAGAACGCTCGACAAAAACATCCTTCACTAAGCAATATTGCCATGACTTTAATCAACACTGTGGCTAGAATCGTAACAAAATTGGCTTGATTTCAAACCTCTATTGATAGTATTTAAAAGCAACATTGCACAATGTAACCATTTTACGGATAAGTTCAGCAATGTTTGGTTGCCAAACGTTTAAAAAAATGGATAAATCTTATATAATATATAAAATGAAAAAAAATTATGAAAATATAAAATGAAAATTGGAAATATTGTGCCTGCAATTGTGCCATAAAATATGTATGAAGAACACAATAAAATGTCGACTCCTTTCAAAATAATTTAGCATATAGTTTACTAGCATATCAATAATTTATCATATCAAACTCGTTTGATTGCTTATAAAGTTTTCGGCAACATTGTAACGGCATTATTGGTTCTTTCTCCACAGAACTGTAACGCCGATAAAAAGCAAAGAAAAACCTTCCACATTTTTAACCTGTTTTATAGGATGCTAGTTTCGCAGTAGAAATTTCATTGACACGCTATGACCGAAGTTAACACGCATTGGTCTTGCAAATTTAATCATTTACATACTTGGTATAAAGGAATTTGCATGCGAAATTTCCAGATGATCGGATTATTTTTTTAGGGGTGCTTCGTTCTTTTTGTTTTGTTTTTGTGCAAAAGAGTGTATGTGATAAACGAAACTGATGATATTGAAAATAATGAAAAAACTGAACTTTATTGAAATTTTATGCTACTGTATTTGAATTATATGGTATTCCCCGTGCAGTGACCATAGGCCCATATTATATGTCGTAAACGAAGCAAATAAGATTGAAAACAACGAATAAATTTTATTTGAGTTTTACGTTACTTTATTAGAGTCTTATGATATACGCCAGAAAAGTTACCATAGATCCATATTATATGTTTTCAACAAAACAGATGAAATTAAAAACAGCAAATAACTTTCTGAAATTTATTAGAGTTTTATATGATTTTATTGGAGTTTTATGATATTCGTCATACATTTACCATAGGCTACATGTTGTAAACGAAGCAAATGAGATTGATGTTGAACTTTATTGTAGTTTTATGTAACATAGCATTTATAGCATAGGGCTATACATAAGGCGAATGTGCGATGTTCAAGAGTATCCATTACAGCGTCAAGCATAAAACATAGATTTATTTACAAGAACATACTCTCTCTCTCTCTCCTCTCTCTCTCTATCTGTATTTACAAAAACATTACGTAGATAATGTACAGGAACATTATTGAAATAGAGCTACATCATAATTCGCTTGCAGGTAGCATCCGAAATACGAATGTCCGAATGATGGTGATAAAGTTTGGATTCTCGTTTATAACAGCCAGGGTAGAAGTGCTGCCTGCGCATGCGATATATGCAAATCTAGAGTCCCTCTGGAGAGCAAGAAAGTGTTATGCTAATCACTTGATCAGCGTCTTTATACAAATCGTTGGAGGAGCTGCGTGGTGGAAGATGATTGGTCAGATATCTGTGTGGATGTCTCTTTTGAATCCTCTAAGGGTTTTAGTAGAAATGCGGGTTTCAAACTTGATCAATGCAGATCTTGCTTTTTCGTCCTCGGAATTCAGTGGGCAATGTCTGTGCGTGCACACATTAGGAAAGGTCCATCGTATGAGGTCTGTGACGGTCGTCATACGAAGTACAAAATTATGTGTTAGCTTGGGAAGTTCCTTGTGGTTCCTTTTGCGTGAACTAGAGGTCCTCCAGTTTAAATACAGTGAGATGTATTGTGTTTTGCAGCTTGCAGAGAAATGGTTTGCGCTAAACTTGGAAATTCACTTAGCAACCTAGTATAGGGTGAATCTTACTCACTGTACAAGTAAGAGGATCTGCGTCGTACTTCTTTTGATGCGGATTTTTGTACAGCTGCTGATTAGTCTTTGATTTTTCATGTCGGCCAGTAATCCGAATTTTGCTAGGAAGTCTGCACCTAAAATTGCTCGGAAAACATCGGCAATTACGACATTCCAAATGAATTTTCATTGTAATCCAAATTTTAAAGTCAGTTTTGTTCCAAACCTTTATAATTTGGTTCGATTGCTGCTTATAACGGGGAAATCTTTTTTTACTATAGCAGTATGCGTGTTGCTTCTAAAAACCGATATCATTGCGCCGCTGTCGACTAGAAATTGTATATGAGATAGCTTGTCTTATAGGAATAAGAGACTGTTCCCAAGGTTTCTATGCATCGTCGCCGAAATGATTGAGTCAGCTAGTTTTCGGTTAAAAAACTTGCATGGCTTGCACACTTGCGAGCTTGTCCTTGCAATTTTGAGTGATACCAATACATATCGACATTTCGGGATTGCGATCGATATAGAGTTCGTAGTTTGGATCGAACAGTAGTTTGCAATTTTTTTTAATTGCTCTACGGTTTCCGTCAGGTTTGCAACTTGAGCTTCGAAGCGCAAAATATGACTATTTTCTGCCACTTCTGATATTGAGAGTGATGTGGAAGCACCGCATATATCATCCGCCGTTTCAGAAATTTTCTGTAGCGATTCTGAACTAATCGATAAGATTTGTTGTACATGAACTGGTAGTCGTTGAAAAAACAGCGTCAAAGTACGTCTTCGTGAATTTTTGTCCAGGAGCGATCTTGCATTTCGCAAAGTAAATGACTTGGTTTCCTATCTCCTAACTGCAATTCCGGAAAAAAGGATGCGAAGTTTGGCGACTTCAAAATCTGCAAAGTGCGTAATGATTCTATTTTTCAACACAGAATAAGGTTCATTTTCAGGAGGTGTGCGAATTATATCTGTGGCATGAGTCAAGATATCACAATCTAGAGCTGCAATTATACATTGGAATTTTGTTTTTTCATTTACGATTCCGTAAAACAGGAATTGAGAGTTCAGGTGCAAAAAGCATAAATTTGGGTTTTCCAGAACTGAGGTGCTTTGAAAGCAACTCTTGTGAGTTCTACAGAACTAACAATCTTCTTTCTGAAGCACTTTTTGTATCGCTGGCTGGTGTCAAATGAGTTTCGATAGACTCAGTTGTAGTCATAGTTTCGTTAGGAACTACGGAAAACGTACCTTTTCAAACCTCACTTTGATACGTCAAAGTGACGTCAAAGTTGATACTCACATAAATTGAAGCATCTAATTTCCGGTGAATTGGAGCCTCAGGAAAGTTGGATCCACCACGTCTCCGGTAAGTTGGATTGGAGACATTACGTTTTAGAAAAGTTGGAGCCATCAGATCTCAGGGTCACCACTCTATGGCTTAGGGTCATACATAAGGCGAAGTTGCGATGTTGAAGAGTATCCGGCAAGCATGAAACATAGATTTATTTACAGGGACATCACATAGATTATGTACAGGAACATTACGTGGGTTATATACAAGAACATTACATAGATTATATACACGAACATTACGTAGATTATATACAAGAACATTATTAAGATAGAGCTACATTATAACGCGTGCAGCATCCGAAATACGAATGTCCGAATGATGGTGATAAAGTTCTGAGACTCGCTTATGAGAACCAGGGTAGAAGTGCTGCGCATGCGGTATATGCAAATCTAGAGTCTCTCTGGAGAGCAAGAAAGTTTTATGCTAATCGCTTGATCAGCATCTTTACACAAATCGCTGGAGGAGCTTCGGAATACATTATCCACGCAAAATATTTACGCATGGTTGAAAAGTGTTTATGACTTTGTTCATTCATTTTGTCTCTCTATCTGTGCGTTTGCACGATGACTGCCATAAAAATGACTTTATGAAAATAAAATTTTGAATGTTTTTGAGACGGTTAGTGGGACATACAAGAATGTATATGTATAATATCACCCAATTAGTTTTGGGTTGAACCCAGGTTGAAAAATTTAAATATATTGAAATCTATGGGACTCGAAAGGTTTAGGAAATATTAAAATTACCCCATACAATATATACCAAAAATTTCAGCAAAATATGTTCCGTAGCTTAAAAAAATTAAAATAATAATTGCACCCGTATTATATGAAAAGATCAAGTGCCCCACTTCAAAAAAAAATATGGCATCTATCTTTTTTCAAATGTCAAAATCGTGATTTTTAATTTGTATTTAGTGTTGGGCCCGTCCTAAAACCGCTTTACTTTTGTTGTTGTTGAGACCCAGACCGTCCGACCTACCAGAAAGGTGTAAGGTAACCATTTGGACGGCCGGGAAGTGCCACCCAATTTAGGCCGGAACCCAGTGGAGGAACCA
The DNA here is from genome assembly GCA_951213105.1 of Amaurobius ferox. Classification (NCBI taxonomy): domain Eukaryota; kingdom Metazoa; phylum Arthropoda; class Arachnida; order Araneae; family Amaurobiidae; genus Amaurobius; species Amaurobius ferox. Next base: position 101,524,001 of record OX578148.1, on the reverse strand, counting down.
TCCACAGGAACCGTACCCTCCTTCCCCTTCCACCAACCTCTCGGAAGGACTTTCGGACCCACATGTTTAACGTGATAGTACTGCGCATGGCACGGCGGCAGTTGTGGCAGCGTGCAAATCCAGCGCGCAAACTACCGGGCTACCGCGCCCGAAATGTGCCAACAGCACGCGATGTTTCCAGGTGGTCACCCACCCAAATACTAATCTCGCCAGAGGCTGCATGACTTTGGTGATCTAACAAGAACCGGCGTTTTCAACACGGTAGGACCGTTGGCTCTCGCTTATACTTCGATGTCAGTATCTCGGTATATCTGCAGTGCATGCCAGCTCGTCTCATTGCAAAATAGTCGCTTTACTTTTGTTGTTGAGAGCCAGACCATCCGACCTACCAGAAAGGTGTAAGGTAACTGTTTGGACGGCCAGGAAGTGCCACCTAATTTAGACCGGAACCCAGGGTGGGAGGCATCCACAGGGACCGTACCCTCCTTCCCCTACAACCAACCTTTCGGAGGCACTTTCGGACCCACATGTTTAACGTGATGGTACTCCGCAAGAACACGGCGGCAGTTGTGGCAGAGCGCAAACGATCGGGTAACAGTGCCCGAAATGTGCCAACAGCACGCGGGGTTCCCTGGTGGTCACCCACCCAAGTACTATCCGCGACCGATACTGCATGACTTCGGTGATCTAACGAGAACCGGTGTTTTCAGCACGTTAGGTCTATTGGCTCTTGCTTATACTTCAATGTCATTATTTCGGTATATCTGCAGTGCATGACAGCTCGTCTCTGTGCAAAATAGTCGCTTTACTTTTGTTGTTTGTTGAGACCCAGATCGTCCAACCTACTAGAAATGTGTAAGATAACTGTTTGGACGGCCGGGATGTGCCACACAATTTAGACCGGAACCCAGTGGGGGAGGCATCCACAGGGACCGTACCCTCCTTCCCCTACCACCTACCTCTCGGAAGGACTTACGGATCTACATGTTTAACGTGATCGTACTCGTTACAGATCGTACTCTGAACACGGTGGCAGTTGTGGCAGCGTGAAAATCCAGCGCGCAAACCACCGGGCTACCGCGTCCGAAATGTGCCAACAGCACGCGATGTTCCCAGGTTGTCACCCACCCAAGTACTAACCGTGCCCGATGCTGCATGCCTTCGGTAATCTAACGAGAACCGGTAGGCCGTTCGAGCGCGGGGCCTTTCGGGGTCGTTCGGGCGCGGTAGCCCGGTAGTTTGCCTACTGGATTTGCACGCTGCCATAACTGCCGCCGTGTTCATGCGGAGTACGATCACGTTAAACCTAAGTCCTTCCGAGAAGTTGGTGGTAGGGGAAGGAGGGTACGGTCTCTGTGGATGCCTCTCCCCACTGGATTCCGGTCTAAATTGGGTGGCACTTCCCGGCCGTCCAAATGGTTACCTTACACTTTCCTGGTAGGTCGGACGATCTGGTTCTCAACAACAACATTGTACCGCGTCCAGTCTCCTAATATGCTGCTCTATATCTTCGGATGAGTCGGGCGGCATGGGCTTTCGACATTGTACCCCTTGAGGCCGCCCCTTGCGTCGAAAGTTTTTTGCGGTTTATCGAATGTTTTTTGCGATGTATTTTGCGGTTTATTTTTGTGGTTTATGATATTAAAGTTAATTTTATTGCTGATTTGATTTTATCATTGGATGTTCTTATATATATTTTTATATTGAAATCAAGGTTGTGTGTATCAATGGAAAATTAAGGTATGTGTATTTTATGTTATGAATTTGTTTCATTTTAATGAAAAAAATTGTCAAAAATTATAGATTTTCCATATAAAGGATTTATTTTTCTTTAGATAGTTTATTTAGATTATTTTTCTTTAGTTTATGCAGATGGTAGCAAAGATGAATTTAATGCCTGCGGCAGTGGTTTTTTTTCAAAACCCCTACTTTCACAAATCATCTCAGGATTAGGAATCCAGATTTCTGCTCAGTCTTTAGATCTGAGCTTATTGCCATCGAGGATTAACTAAAATCTATTAAATCTGATACCTCTTATTGTGATATTTGGATCCTGACTGATAGCCGTAGTGCCATCCATCACCTGAGCAACTGGACAATTATTGGAGATAGAACTTCACTTTCGACACTTGAGATCCTCAAAGATCTTTCTCAACGGCATGAAGTTCACTTACAATGGGTACCGTCTCATATAGGACTCATTTATGAGACTGCTGATGCTCTGGCCAAGGAGGGAGTCTCTCTTCCTTCTTCTTTATGTGACACTTTGTCTTACCTTGAAATCTACTCAAAAAGGAAAATTTTAACGAGAAACTATGGATGACCTCCTCCAGTACACACCTGGTATGACAGGAAATCCCCTGGTGGTGCCCTTACCGTTAAGGGCGACAGAAGGACGCAGACCACCATTAGCAGATTTGCCAGTGTACACTTAAAATGTCTTACTTTTAATCAGGGGCAAAAATCTTATTCGTCTTGTTCTAATTGCAAGTCCGCAGACGCCTCCCATGACCATCTTTTGAGCTATCTGGGGCTTGCTAAGGAAGATATCTATAAAAACCCTTTGTTGGTTTTTAATTTCATTGTAACTTTTGGGCTCTTGGACCTGATCTAGCCTACGGCTAGTACGGGCGGAATAAGTCACACACATTTTATTTTATGTAACAATAGTGTAGTCAAATTCAACTTCTGGATGCTTTTATACACACAGATTTTTAATGCAATTCAATTTTGCTATTTGAATGACACTTTTTATTTTATAAAAAATTATAGTAAAACTTGTTTTCACCACTCTCATTTTTGGGCTGCATCCTAGGCAGATGATCAATATACAAAGGGCTGTGATCTAAATTTTTTAATATTGTAGAGTCATAAAATATTTATCATGGTTATGTTACTAATAAAAAATACACAAGTACATACTTTGAAAGATGTTTATGGGTCTGAAGGAAAGGGGGTGTAACTTTTTATGTGCTAAAATATAGATATTGAAAAAAATAAAAAAAAAATTTAGAGCACGGTTTTTATTAATGTAGTCTAAATATAAAATTTTAACTAACATAAATGACCAGCCTATTATCACTTAAATTAGGAAATCGCAGTTATATTGAAAGTACTTTTATAATAGACATACGTGAAAGAGATCAATTATTAAAGTATTATTACATATTTTGCATCCCTGGGAGGCGGGGGGGGGGGGGGGTCATACATAATCTATACTCATGTCCTAAAGCTAAGAATAATTATATACATTTCAATAGGAGAAATACACATTTTGCTCTGTCACTCTTAATGTACTTTACATAGAAAAAAAAACTTTCTGTAGGAAATAAAAGAACTTAGAACACTTAGCAGATACACAACAAATTTAAATATTGCATATCTATTTTATGAAGTGTATATCCATGATTAAAAATTGAAAAGGCATTGAAAAATGATTTGGAATAATAAATTTCTTCATACAAAAACATGAAAATTCATTAAAGAATAACGTTTCACTTTATCACAAATTTATCATCTGAAGTCATTTTTCTATGATTTTTATGATTTAACTTATATATAGATTTTTAATGAAGGATTCACGTATTAAATGCATGCAAAATTTCAATTTGTTGTATTCAACCGATGTAGCGCCATCTACCGCAGAACGTTGTCCCTACTAGCCGTTTACAACGGATTTCATAACGGCCTAATTCTGTTATGATGGCTATATACATTTTATTTTATTTATAACCCGACAGAACAAAAGTATAATTTTTTACGACGGAATCTATTTAAGTAGCACTAGATGTAGCCAAATCGGATATATATTTTTATTTCTGCATAATCTTAAGGTAGACCAATAATATCATTATAACGATATCATTTATATAAAAATAACTTCATTCAATATCAGAGGCAAGATATGAATATATCTCTATATCTGCTTATAGCGCTGCATGATATCTCTATTGTCACAACAATCTATATGAAGATGGACAGAGAGACGATTGCAGCGTGAAAGCAGAACGTAATTCAAATCAGATAAACACATTAGATATAACGACGAAATGTACTGGCCAGACATTACACAGTGAAATTTTTTTAATATTATGCTCTACCTGCATTCTATACTTAGCAAGGTTATTGAATATCAGTGCCATTATATGCTTTAATTTTTCTATTTTAACTCATTTTCCTAAGTTATTTAACTTATATATTTCTTAAATATATTAAAATATTGAAGATTTTTATCTGTTCATAATGTTCTGTAAATTTTCCCAATTATTTTATTAATAGCCTTATTACATTTTAAATGCTACTTCCCATTTCATTTTTGATAATCAATTCTGGCTACAGTTTTATTCTAGGTGGCACGATAAAAAATTTTATTTCCAAGTTCATTTAATTTATAATCCTTAGAATTTCACCATAGCAACTAATGTTTATAATGTTACATGGTGCTAATTTATTTTATTAAATGCCATTCATATCTAACACTGAGTTCTTCATGATTTATAATATGTCACGTGCTCAACATTTTTTAATTTCACAAAGTCCTTGATATATTTATTGACAATAATAACTTTATATTATTCTGTGGCAACTTTTATTGTTTATTTACTTACTAGTAGAGATTACTCGGCGTTGATAGGGATTTACGTTGCAAAACTCTGATAAAAATTACACCCGAAAATATAGGGCCGTGAATCTTATACATTGTTTTTTCACCGTGAAAGAAGTAAATTCATTGCATTAAATTCATTACATAAGAAAAAAATCATTCCATTATATATGTCATAGTTTCTTCTTGTATACAGCACGCCTTTCGCAGCTATGGGTAGCCCTGGCTGGCAGCGTCTCGGAATGTGATTTTTAGGAATCCACAATTGATGTACAGTTAATATGTTCTGTTTGAAATACGTACAGTTTGAAAGGAAAATATGTACAGTTTGAAAAGTAAACTAAAATTACACTTAACATTTGCAATGTTGCCTAGTGTTTAACACATTAAATAGCATTATCCTAATTTGTTAATGTTTTACCGCAATGCTTGTTAATCTCGAATAATAATGTAAACATAGATAAGATTTGATAGAAATTGAGTTTTTGAAGTTTTAAATGATAACCTTACCATAAAAGGACATACTTATTCACACATTGCTTAAGATGCTGATAACACCGGTTCTCGTTAGATCACCGAAGTGAAGCAGCATCGGGCGCGGTTAGTACTTGGTGGGTGACCACCTCGGAACGCCGCGTGCTGTTGGCCATCTCGGGTGCGGTATCCCCGTGGTTTGCGCGCTAGATTTGCACGCTGCCACAAATGCCGCGGTGTTCATGCGGAGTACGATCACGTTAAACATGTGGGTCCGTAAGTCCTTCCGAGAGGTTGGTGGTAGGGGAAGGAGGGTACGGTCCCTGTGGATGCCTCCCCCACTGGGTTCCGGTCTAAATTGGGTGGCACTTCCCGGCCGTCCATACAGTTACCTTACACTTTTCTGGTAGGTCGGACGATCTGGGTCTCAACAACAACAACAACACATTGCTTAAGCACGGCCACACGCTTTGGCCAATCGGAACTGTTTCTACTTATTTAACGCATTGCCTAAACACAGCCACTCTTTGGCCAATCAGATCCATTGGATCATACATACATACTTTTCTTCTTTATATATATAGATAGATAATTTTATATTTATTTATTTATTATTCAAATCAAAAAATATTATGATATAAGAAAGAATCTTCATAAAATGCTGACAATTTGATTTCTTAATACTTTTCGTTCTTGAGTAAGCCTGTGAAAATGAACCATGGTGATAGAGTTTCCATTTAAATTCATATATTTTTTTTCCAATGGTCAGGCATTGACTCTTTCATCTTCGCTTATACATCGGCCAGAACCGTGAACTTCTTAGCCGTTATATGACGTTGCCCCAGCGCATCAGTGGGGGTGGTAACACATTGCGTCCAACAACACAAACATCTATGCCTGAAGTGGGACTCGAACCCACAACCCGGCAACCGAGTGATCACTAGGAAACGCTTGCCTTGACCGCTTAATCATCGCGTCGACTTATTTTGCCAACAGCACACGGTGTTCCCAGGTGATCACCCACCCAAGTACAATCCGCGCCCGATGCTGCTTAACTTCGGTGATTTAACGGGAACCGGTATTTTCAGCACGGTAGAGCCGTTGGCTCTAAATTCATATTTCAAACCTGCGATTTTCAAAAGTGAATAATGCGTTCAATAAACTCCCACAAACTCGGATATTTAATTGACTTTCACGTTTGAAACAAACAATTTTCAACCTTTTTCGTTGGGAATCATGGAGTTAGAGAGCAGAATTCCTAGATGAACGTTTCGTTTTCCATTAATATCTCGACAACCCCTTGACCTAGAAACTCGAAACTTGAACTAAGTTTATGAGGGCTAATTCAAAGTTATACAAAAAATTTTATTAAGTCCGGTGCAGCTGTTCTCCCGTGGTGGTGAAACAAACGAAAGCTGCGTTTTTTATTAATATCGCGACAACCCCTAGTGATAAAAACTCGAAACATGGACTTAATTTTAAGTAGGTCTATTTCAAGACTAACCACCAAATTTCTTCAAATTCGGTTCAGCCGTTCTCCCGAGATGCTAGATCATACATACATACATTCGTTATATATATAGAGAGAGAGAGATTATAAATATTTTTCATCATTATGGAACTGCAATCTCTCACGCAATATCTTGCTCTACCAACAATAGAACTCCCCCCCCCCCCTCAAGGCAATCAACCAAATAATTTGACTCCACCTGAATCCAAGTGATTTAATAAGCTTAAAGTCTCACCAACTGTCATCAAATATGGTGTTAGGATGGTTGACTATAAAAATGTCCATCATTCTTACTCTTCGCAACCAGTAACATCTGTACCTGTTCATGAACCAGTTGTACCAGTCACTCATACCGCGTCAAGTTTCCTCTCAGCCTCTGCTCCGCAGATTACAAACATATTATAAACAATTAACTGCAATGAACTACTTGAATCTACTGATGATTTTAATTCCGATACAATACATTGGATTCAACTGATATTTCTAACACTGATGTGTATAGTGATTTCTTATTGAAAGTCTTGAACAATACTAATAAATTGCAAAATTGCATATATATATATATATATATATATATATATATGTTTTTATACGCAATCGAATGTTCACAATCCCCCTAAATTTTCGAGTGAAATTTTGAAAAAAATCACCGAAAAAATCACCGTATTCTGTATGTGATTATATTTCAATTACTTTTCAATCAATGGGAGTTAAGTAATACATACATTTCTTTGAAGCGGATGCTGAACAGCGATAATTTTTACTTTCCCTGCAATACATTGTAATGTATAGGGAAAGTATTGCAATCATGCTGAAAATCATAACTCGCATTTTCGACGGATCTACACGTTTCGAGACGTCTAGAATACGAAAAAAACATTTTTAGCGTGACGTCTGTGTGTGTGTCTGTCAGTGCAATGTACGTATCCACTCTAACTCAAAAACTAATTGACAGAATTTCATAAAATTTGGTAGGTGAGTCACTTGGGTATGACCCTGGTGCTGATTAGTTTTTGTTACGATTCGCAAAAACAGAGCCCGCTTTTTTTTGCGAAATGGCCCGCAAAAGTGTCATGTATCCACTCTTGTTAAAATACTAATTCACCAAATTTCGCAAAATTTGATATATAAGCTACATGTGGAATACTCTGGTGCTGATTAGATTTTGGTATTATTCGGAAAATAAAAACCTGCCTTTTTTTACGAAATGGCCCTCAAAAATCGCCAAAATCTAAAACAAAAACTACGTATGTTCAAATATATCAATTAAATGAAAGTTTTATACATAATTTTTGATGAGGTAAAGAGTAAGAACAACTCTATTACTCTAGGACTAATCGTTTTCGAGATATTTAAGATTTTTTTCATTTAATTATGTCGCTTTTGGAAAAATATCCAATTACCGAATAAAAAGAGAAATTAATTAAAAATGCAAATTTAGTGTTATTTTGTGCAATTAAACTCAATTTAATGAATTATAAATTATATAAAGAAAAAATGAATTTGAGTCTGCAGGGAAAGTCATGTGCTGCCTACATCAGATTTTTAATTTCTCCTGCTACAGATTTTCACAAAATTTTTTCGAAATTTTAGTATTTCGTAAAAAGAGAATGGGCAAGAGTTTCCCCATCAAAATATAAAAATCTATTACTGTGAATAAAAGTATTTTATATTTTATGAAAGTGCATTTACTATATTTTGGAAGAAATTATGAAACATTTTCCATTACATATTTTTTCAGTCTAGTAGGTAGGTGATCGAATATGGCTGTTGCGTTCCTATAACTGACTTATTTTGCGTCTGTAGATTATTATGCTGCCACCAGCGTAGAACAACTGATGTCCACTATGACAGCACTACAACTAGCAAGTTTCATTGCTGTCACTGAAGGTAATGCCTATTTTAAGCTTACGAGCATAACAAACACGAAACCGGTCAATGGATGTTGCTATCGGAAATGGGAGCATCGGGAACGCCTCCTATAATTGGGTTTTGAAAATGTGAATTCATATCGAGGTAGTATGCATTATTAATTTGGTGTGACGAGAAGCAGTTGGCAGGATCATACTTCCGACTGGTCATGACTGTCTCAGGGCTCATCTCCATCGAATCGGATTTGCTGCTTCTCCGGATTGCATTTTATGTGACCTAGGACAGCCTATGTCTGGGAAACATTTAGACAATTGTTCTGCACTAGTGACTTTTAATTCAATCATTAAGAAATACTAGAGAGCTAGCTCTCTGTCTAAAGGTCTATTGGTCAAACGACCGGCATTTGCAACAGTTTTTGACATTCAAAACACATTTTATTTCACAAACGTGTAGGCCAATGGAAAATGGAGAGGACAGAAAAGAAAAGAAACGCCTGTTAAACAAATAAAGTGTGAGAAGATGGCGAGCACGTCAAAGTTAAGAATCTTTTTAAAAAATTTGCAAATAAGAGACCGAAATGCATAGACTGCAAATTAAGAAGGGATCTCTACAGAAATCTTAAATCCATCCCCAAATTGATGGAAATCACGCCAAATGCGAGGTAATGGTTTGCAAATTTTGAATTCCGTGTGACGGACATATCTTCTACTTTTAAATAAATAATTTACACAACTTGTTTGTCAAAAGTTTGGCCGTGAGCCTTGTTTATCTTCAACGCATAAGGTAATTAGACAGGAAACTGGCGACAATACAGCATAAATGGTAATGTCGCAGATTTCCTTTTCATTCTTAATGAATATTTATTATACATATGATACAATTTGAAATGTAATTAATATCTTACCAAAAATCAAACTTCTACAAAGCATGGGAAAATATATAGTTACGATTCTTTAAATGTATAGCATTGTAGTAAATTCATAATTGTTGAATTTTACAAACACACAAAGTTTCGCAAGCATTGTTGTTATGAACAAATAGAACATTTCTCAATCATTATTGTCATGAACAATTACGTTTCATTGTTGAAAACGCTGTTGCCATTTCAAAAAAACAATTATTTAAATAAAGATCTGAATTACCTGTATTTATGTATTTTGAATAGTTAAAAATCTAAATATTAATTATTTGAGATGCCAACATCATTTTTAACAATGAAAATTTGAAATTTGAAGATACAGCAAAGAAATTAAAATGGGGGACGACACATGGCAAAGCATTATAAATCCTCATGCCAGATTGCAAATCATTTGATGGCATAAGTCCAGCGTTAGCCCTGACACAAAATTTCTCTATTTAAAACGGATTTGGACAGCGGCTACATCGAGCATTTTTACTTTCCTTATATACATAGTATAATATATAAGAAAAGTATTGTGACTAGGTTGAAAATTCGAATTCTAGTTTTCGACCGGAGAACACGTTTCAAGCATCCCTGATCACGAATCGAACATTTTTGAGGGGATTTCTCGCTCTGTGTGTGTGTGTGGTGTGTGTGTGTGTGTGTGTGTGTGTGTGTGTGTGTGTGTGTGTGTGTCTGTGTGAAAGTATGTGTGTGCGTGTGTGTGTGTGTGTGTCAGTAAGTCTGTGGAGACGATATCTCACAAACGAATGGAGCGATTCCAATGAAATTTGGTACAAAAATCACAATCCGTGAATACTGGAAGCCTATTGTTTTTATGCGCAATCGAATGTTCAGAACTCCCCGAAATTTTCGAGTGAAATTTTGAAAATATCATCTAAAGATCAAAACCACTAATAAAGTTACGCAAATAGATATTTCTTATGTAATTTTTCATCTGGAAATGATTAACATATATTTTGGAACCGTTCTCGAGATATTGCACATTTTTCAAAAAATTATCCAAAAATTATATAAAATAAAAATATATATTTCCCATTGAGAAACATGTTCACTTTTCATATGTAATATAGTGCGATAAATTGGGTAACATCATTCTCAGGGATTTAGCTCGTTCCATTCATGAAAAAAGATACTTTGAGAAATACTTTTGTATTTGAGCGTCAATAGTCATTTATCTGCTATAAGGATAAATTATTTCTCCGTCGGTAACCCTTGGTGAGATTTTGGCGACGAATTTGACGGAATATCGCCAACTTGGTAACTTTTTAAAATGTTACCAAATCAATGAAAATCTAGCTAAATAGATAAAAATGACGCTAAATCAATAAAAAAATAACGACTATTTAACAGAAATTCAATATCTTGGAAAAAATATAAGTATCTACTAGAAGAATAACCTATTTTGTTTTTACTGTAAAAGTAGTAAATTCATTGCATTATACAAGGAAAGTAATGTGCTGCCCACATCAAATTTTTTTGCCACAGAGTTAGAGAGAAGAATTGAATATGGGAGTTGGTAGCGTTAGTAAAGTCCTATTTTTGCAAGAGAAATGCTTGGTGTTTATTATATATATGTATATATATATATATATATATATATATATATATATATATATATATATATATGTATATATATATATATATATATATATATATAGAGAGAGAGAGAGAAATTTCCAAAAGGATTAAAGAAAAATGAACAAATCGAGTACCACAAAGTGGCCGTGGGGGTGTTGTGACCCCCTCTCCCCCGTTAAAGCATGCTTAGAGCTGCGGCAAACACTCCCGGAGGCCGGTACCAATTTGAGAAAGATATACACTTAAAGATATACACTACAAAACAGTACAATACAAAACAATACAAAAGTGGAAAAAGGCATAAACCCCGATTCAAACAATCAAACACAAATACCAATACCAACACCATTACCGCAAAAACCTTCATTCTCACGTATTACTTACTCTCTTCGATGATGTCCATAAGGATACCTACCTTAAAAACACAAATTCCATGACCTCATATGTATCGCCATAGCACTCCACAAATAGTCCGCATTTAGCTCTCAACCTTTCTTCCGCCACTCACTTTATATCCTCTACTATGATCTAATTTAACACTCTAACACACTCCCTCCCAAAGGAGAGATGTAAGCATGAGGCTTGGCACTAAGCCTTTTGCCTCGAGGGAACTCTCTACTATGATTTGTATCCAAAACGTATGCAACACTCGGTTACAGTTATTCTGAAAAAAACCAGTAATAACATCGTTTAAGAACTTCTGTGGATATCCCTGTTCTATTGCGTCTTTCACCTATTTCCCAATGCATTTATCCCGATCCTCAATATTACTATTCAATTTAAAGCTTCTTGTGAGAAGATTCACAATAATATTACGGGGCCAACGGCCGTACCGTGCTGAAAACACCGGTTCTCGTTAGATCACCGAAGTGAAGCAGCATCGGGCGCGGTTAGTACTTGGTGGGTGACCACCTCGGAACGCCGCGTGCTGTTGGCCATCTCGGGTGCGGTATCCTCGTGGTTTGCGCGCTAGATTTGCACGCTGCCACAAATGCCGCCGTGTTCATGCGGAGTACGATCACGTTAAACATGTGGGTCCGTAAGTCCTTCCGAGAGGTTGGTGGTAGGGGAAGGAGGGTACGGTCCCTGTGGATGCCTCCCCCACTGGGTTCCGGTCTAAATTGGGTGGCACTTCCCGGCCGTCCATACAGTTACCTTACACCTTTCTGGTAGGTCGGACGGTCTGGGTCTCAACAACAACAATAATATTACGAAATAAGTTTTTGTGTCAATTTGAGCTCCATGGTATTACACTATTAATCTTGAAATTGAATCCATCTCTCTTGTTGTATATTTTATAAATCGTTTTGTCCTCCATACTTTTTATATTTAGATCCAAAAAATCAATACTTTCATCTGAGTTTTGAAGTGTCTCTGTCAAACTCAACGGAGCAGGATAGAAACCGAAATCCATAACATAATTCTCTTCCTCCGTAGCCAATAATATGTCGTCGACGTAACGTATATACACTAATTCGTTCAGCATTCGTTCATGAGTTTGAAAAAAATTACATTTTCCTTGCGGCATCTATTTTTCATGATCGGCTATAGATATACCTTAGATGATGATTGATGTGGATTCATCATCAAATTTCAAAAGACGTAAGGGAAATCACCAAGAATTTCTACTTCAGGTTCTTTTTTCACTTCCATTTAAAATAAATCCTTGAAACATAAATTTCTCAGGATTGGCCATAGACAGAGATTAAAGGATAACTGATATAGAAACAGCATCGAATTCCAGAGAAGGTAGGGCGTTTATAAAGAATTTCCCTTGCCGGATCTGCTGATGTCATTTCCAAAAGCAAAGAAAATTCGCGCAACTGTACCATATGAGTATGCAAAGAGAATGCAAATGTTTAATAGATCAGTCAGTAATGAACTATGCATACCATTTGTCATTTTATAAAGGCTTCTTTTCAAATTTCTTGTTACTTTCTTTATATACATAATGTATAAGAAAGGTATTGTGAAGGGGTCGAAAATTCGAATTCGAGTTTTCGACGGGAGAGCGAGTTTCAAGCATCCCTGATTACGAATCAAACATTTTTGAGGTGATGTCTGTGTGTGTGTGTGTTTCAGTGAGTCTGTGGAGACGGTATCTCATGAACGAATGGCGCGATTCGAATGAAATTTGGTACAAAAATCACAATCCGTGCATAGTGCAAGCCTACTGTTTTTAGATGCAATCGAATGTTCAGAACCTCTCTAAATTTTCGAGTGAAGTTTTGAAAAAATCATCAAAATATCAAAGCCTTTAATAAACTTACGCAAACAGACATTTCTTATGTAATTTTTCCTTAGAAAACGATTGACATAAACTTTAGAACGCTAGCAGGAACCATTCTTAAGATATTGCACATTTTTTAAATAAGTTTATCAAAAAATAAATTTAAAAAAAATATTAATTGTTAAGAAAGGTGTTCACTTTTCATATGTAATATCATGCGATAAATTGGGTGACATGATTCTCTTGGATTTAACTCGTTCCATTCATGAGAAAATATACTTTAAGTAATACTATTGTATTTGAACGCCAATAGTCATTTACCTGCTATAAGAATAACTTATTTCTCCGTCCATAACTGCTGGCGAGATTTTGGCGACGAATTTGGTGGAATATCGCCAACTTGGCGATTTTTTAAACTGTTGCCAAAATAATGAAAATCTCGCCAAATGGATAAAAATGACGACTAATTGGCGAAAATTCAATATCTTGGAAAGAATATAAGTATCTACTGTAAGAATAACCTATTTTTTTGCTGTAAAAGTAGTAAATTCATTGCATTATATAAGGAAAGTCATCTGCTGCCCACATCAGATTTTTTACATTGTAAACGTGTGAAATATATACAAGAAAGATCAATCATGCTTAAAGCATTGATTATGAAACACTTTCCAACTTCAATGCAATTTTATTTAAACATGTCTAAAATGCAATACATTCCTCGGTAATATTTTAAAACTTATCACAATACTGCATTAATTTATTATATTTGACACCTTAAACCTTCATCGAAAAAATTAACTTCATTCAAATGACGGCATTAAAGTATAAATTGCCTGGTTTAAACATCTCTAAAATGTGATACATTCCTCGGTAATAATTTTAGAATTATCATAATACTACGATAATTTATTATATTTGAAAACATCATCGAAAACAACTGAAATTCATTCAAATGACGTCATAAAAAAATAACACGCCTGGCTCTCTCTATAAAAGCAACATTTCATTCATAAATAATCCCCCATTCATGTCATTCATCACAATACTATAATAATTTATTTTTTTAAAAATTAAGACCATTGAGCTACAAGTAAGTAAACTCAATGCGTAAAACTTCATCGACAAATATCGTCCTTCTCTTTCTAAAATCAATGAATATTTCATTCATATCAGCTAAGCAGACTCCATGGACTAAATGATTTTATGTTAAAGAATTACAGCGATTCTAATACAACTCATTCTACATATTTTGCTGTTTACATTTTACATAGGTGAAAAATAGGCTTAATAGTAGAAATAATGAAATTTGGAAGAGCATTTAAACTGAAATATATTGTCATTGCGTTGTTTCAGTATGTAGATGCACAGAATTTAGGCAAAAATAAAGTAGTTTTAGGACGGATACAACACTCAATATGAATTAAAAAGAACTTTAAAAATCACGATTTTGACACAAGATGGTTGCCATATATCATTTTGAAGTGGGTCATGTGATCGTTTCATATCATGGACACGTGATCGCTTCATATAAGAGGTGTTATTATTATTTTAATTTTTATTTAAAAAACAACTGAATATATTTCGCTGAATTTTTTCTTATATATTTTGTGGAACAATTTGAATATTGCCTAAAATTTTCGAAGTAATTTGTGAATTTTAAATCCGCTTAAAAAATGCTTGAAAAATTAGGTCCCATAGGGCTCAATGTATTCCACTTTTTCAACCCGGGTTCAGTCCAAAACTAATTGGGTGATATTATTCATTTATATTCCCATAGGTCCTATAGACCGTCTGAACAACATACTAAAATTTCATTTTGATTAAGTCATTTTTACGGCAGTTATCGTGCTAACGGACAGACAGACAGACAGACAGACAGACAGACAGACAGACAGAATGAACAAAGTCATAAACACTTTTCAACTTTGTTGTAAAGTGTTAAAAATGATCTACTGTTGCCATTCGTAAGAAATGAAAAACAGTAATGCGAAAAGGTCAGAAAAAGTAATAATATACAAAATGTGGGGCTAATAATAGTAAGGCTGATGTTGAAGAGGATGTAAAAATAAAAGTATTATTAATACAAGAGAAAGGTGATGTCTGGCTAATATAAGATACTATGAATAGAATTCATGAAAATCCTGCTAATCTAAACTTTTTAACTATATCATTTACTAAATAAGAGGGATATTTATATAAATTGCTAGTCATTTTGATATTATTTATATGCATAGCATGAGATTTTTTATCAGATAATCTATAAATTCTAAAAATCTGATTAAGTATAATATTTCTAAACAATTGAATCGAGTTGCAGGAATTAAATAGTAAGATTTTATTAATATTAAAATTAAGTCTTTTTTATCATATAAATTAGTAACAATTCTATTAGAAGGATCAATAAAAAGATTTTAAATCCAAAAAATGAGTATTATTATTAATAGTAGATTTATTAGGAATTAATTCCAAATTGTCTGGATAGAAATCTATATCATTGAGATAATTTTCAGTATGTACTAAGCAAATCAGATCATCAACATATCTGTAAAATGTATAATTTATTGAAGTAAAAGATATATACACACAAAAAAAAATTCGGCAGTCGATAATTAGCTGGAATTTTCATGAGCGCCTGTAATTGTGGCTTTTCTTATCAATTTGCTGAAATTATCAACAAAGCTAAAAAAAAATAAGCAAAGGTTGAAGAATGTTTTACAGTGTAGAATACCAGTGGAATATGCACATATGTTAACTCGCGAGTAACGTCGGGTATATCTGCTAGTATCTCTATATAATTAAGTAGTAACATTTTTAAGTGTTGCTCTTAACGTTCCTTTAGATTCAAAGAAAGTTAGATTCAAAAACATTCGTTTTCGGATTTCACTTTTCGAGTTTGTTTCATGAATATGTCAAGCGCAACTTTTTGCATCACTCACTTTAAAAACATGTCGAAAAAACAAATTTACTTTATTCAACCGCAACTCTGTGAAGTAAAAAAAAAATATTTTGACGTCTCTCCATGCATAGAAATGAAGTGCGGGATATATTTATACATTTTACTTCCAAATGAACTTTTATCTGGGATTTAGCAGTCAACTTCCTTAAGAGATTCTGATATTTTTTTCGTAAATATATATACACGAGAAATGTAGTACGTTTTAAGGTTTTTTTTAGTAACGAAAATTTGGCAAAAAATGATTTATTAAATCCTATATGTTATTCAAAAGTTTCTTCGATATGTATTACTTTGGAGAACCTGGTTTGAAAAAACAAGGCAATTGTATCAGATATTTGAATTTTATTTTTTAACGAATTTATGGGAACCTAGAACGCAAAAGAGTATAGTCCGAAAAATATGATGTCGGATTGCACGTGACTCAAATTCGAACAGGTTCAAAATCATCGTTTTCTTTTTTTCTGTATAATAATTTGAATTTTACCACACAAAACGCACGAGAAAAACATTCAAAATTTCGTTGAACTTGCAGTTTTAAATAAATTTCCCTTAACATTTGGCGACTTAGCGCATTTTAAAATGCCGCCAAGTCGGAAAAAATTCCCCAAAACAGAAATATCTCCAGCATGGTTTGTCTTAGCGCAGTATAAGTAATTTTACTTCTTTTTTTAAATAAATAATGATTTCACTAAAAATTGCATTTAAATTAAATAGTTATTGATTTAATTTTTTTTTTAATTTCTTTTTGTTTTTCAGTGTATTTCGATATTTGCGGACTATTTACAAAAAGAGCTCTATTTTTTCAATTTGTTCCAAAATTTCATCCCATTCGGGTAACACATGACTTAAAAATAGGCTTAACGTATAACGTTTTTCCAAACAAGGACAAAATAAAATAAATAAATAAATAAAATTATTTATTGAATATAGGAAAACAAAATTGGGACCTGATACATAAGGCATTATAATCATTTGATTTTGACTACTCGTGCTGCTGTTGTTCTCATTTCTCCTGGCCTAGGATATATATACTAGACAAAGTTCATTAATTCGTAGAACATTTTAAAATGCCGCCAAATCGGACTATGTAAATAGTCCGCAAATATCGAAATACACTGAAAAACAAAATTAAATTAAATCAATAACTAATTGATTTAAATGCAATTTTTAGTGAAATTATTATTTATTTAAAAAAATAAGTAAAATTACTTATACTGAGCTAAGACAAACCATGCTGGAGATATTTCTGTTTTGGGGAATTTTTTTCGACTTGGCGGCATTTTAAAATGCGCTAAGTATATATACTAGACTAAGTTCATTAATTCATACACCCCCAAGAAGTCCATCACCAGAACAGGAGCTCCAAAAAGATCCTGCTTATCCAAAAAAGAAGATGACAAGTATATTAATGAAAACTTTATGTTGATATAATTCTTATTTATTTTCTGGACTTTAAATTTGTTTAGAAAACAAAAAAAAAATTTCAACAGAAAAAAAAATTGTAATAGAAAAAAAAGTATAGAAAAAGTTGTAACACCAATATAGACTACTATTCATTTCTTTTCATTTAAATTGTTAATGTCATAGCTTGCAATTTAAATATCAAACGACCTAATCGTATTTTTAATTTTATATTTTACATGCCAATGTGACACAAAATGTGACATTTAGGAATGTAATTCCAATTGTTTTTCGTTTAATTTCACATGTATATCCCCCTCACCCTAGACCCTCTTTAAGAGTCCATCTCTATGAGCGACTGCTTTTTCACGAAACGTATAACGTATAGGGGGGGGGGGTGCGGGAATCACCAGAGAGGTTTTACTGTAAATGATAAAAGCGTATAGAAAGGAAGCTTATGAATGGTGCTTTACTAGATAAAATTAAGGACAAAACGTTTTAAAAAACGAAAAGTCTTTTATTTAACACATCCTAAAAGACGTACAAAATATACAGGGTGCCCACTTATATCCGTTACACCCCCCCTTAACTTCTAAACGGTGACAGCTTAGGTCATAAAGTTGGTGTCTAGGTATAGTAAAAAGGCTATGCGCTACTTGATGAGACAACTTACAACGCCATCTATCGGCAAATTTTGGAATTAGTGGTCCTATCTCGTAAACGGTGAAAGATACGTGAAAACAGTCAATTAGAAAGTTGTAGAGCACTCTCATTTTAGTTCGAAAAGATACCTTGTCCACATTAATACTCAAGACAGAATGCAAAAAAATGAACATTTGCTTGATTGTGAAGCGAAGCGAAAAAAGACCACCTTACGGACTAAATACGAGCCTGTGTTGTGGCGCAGGGGAAACGCACGTGATTCGCATTCATGAAGACCATGGTTCTGTCCCCACCGGTTGCGTGTTTTACTGAATGTCTCTACAAACCATGAAAACTTTCTGCTAATCTTGCAAAATCGTCTCTCCAAACACAGAGCTCAACCCAATCATGTCTGGTACAAAAATCACATGGATCTCATGTATTATGCAAATGAGGATGGAACGTCATACCTGTTCACCAGAGACTACTACTGTAAAAAGGATGTTTCTGCTGGGTTGTACGTTAAAGCGAGAGTTATGGCAAAATTTGGCAGTAACGAGTATTGCGAGATGTTGTTAATTTACGGTGAATGTGGGCGTAAGGCAAAATCAGCTGCAAGGCTGTATCGTGAACGTTTCCCTCAAGGTCCGCATCCTACACGGCAGACCATCTTAAAAGTTGTAAAACGTTTAAGAGAGATGGGCTGCGTGACCAGCCGACCTCGAATTCGTACACCTCGTAATGTAGGACGCAAAGTGCAACCTGAAAATGTCCTAGCATACGCTCTCGCCCATCTTCAGAGCAGCACAAGAATGATCAGTGAAAATTGTGGACTCTCAACAACGTCTGGAAAATCCTGAATGAATCAGGTGCTCATCCATACCCATTCACACCTGTGCAGGGGATTGCTGCCAAGAGATTCTGAGAGACGTTACACGATGTGCAACTTTGTGATGAATAACTTAGAGGTCCACCCAATATTCCTGGCAGACATAATATGGACGGATGAGGTATGTTTTTCGAGAGAACGGAATGTTTAATAGACAGAACGTTCAAATCCGAGATATGCCGTCGAAGTTCGACATCAACAACGCTGGTCGATTAATGTTTGGTGCGGAATTTTTAATGACAGGCTCATTGGACTAGTATTTTACGAGGGCACGTTAATGGGACAACGGTACTTGCAGCTTCTGCAGGATGTAATAACCGACTTTGTTAAGAATCTACCGTTGCACCAACTCCTAAATGTATGGTTCCAACATGACGGCGCACCTCCGCATAAGATTTCAAACGTTCAGCAGTACCTAATAGAGACATTCTAGAATCAAGTCATCGGGTATGGTAGTTCCGTCGAGTGGTCTCCGCGCTCACCTGACTTGACCCCATTGGACTTCTTCTTATGGGGACACATAAAAGGGCAGGTATATGCGACCCCTCCGCCAACATTGCAGGATCTTCGACGACGCATTACTGATGCTTGTGCGTCCGTAACATCTGCCATGTTGCACAATGTGCAGCGAGAAATCCAGTCCAGAGTGCAAATGTGTATAGTGGCTAACGGAGAGCATTTCGAGCAATATACTATTGTAAATAAATGATCCTGAAGACAGGGAAGTGTTTCAGTTTCTTTCTTCCACTCTTTATGACATGACAATTTTCGAAATCGTGACCAAACAAATGTTCATTTTTTGCATTCTGTTTTGAGTATTAATGTGCGAACGATATCTTTTCGTACTAAATCGAGAGTGATCTACAACTTTCTAATTGACTTTTTTTACGTATCTTTCACCGTTTACGAGATAGGGCCGCTAATTCCAAAATTTGCCGATAGATGGCGTTGTAAGTTGTCTCATCGAGTAGCGTATAGCCTTTTTACTATACCTATAGACACCAACTTTATGGCCTAAGCTGTCACCGTTAGGGGGGTGTAACGGATATAAGTGGGCACCCTGTATATTAAAAACTGCCAGAGCGCTTTCGGACGTATATAAGCCCTTCATCAGTGGCTACATGAATAGTAAAAACATGGAATATTTATATATAGAGAGACCAGTTTAAAACAAATTTGCATAAAATATAAAATGATAAATGAACTTACTAAAAATAATACAAGAAATATACACGAAAATTACAAAATAAGTTTAAACGCTTACGAATTTTAAATTATTACAAGAAAAGAACTAATACAAATTTTAGAAAACGTCAAGAATGATATTCCTGAGAATGACGTCACAAATAACTTTTAAGAGGTTTGAATTGCATAGAGTTGAGAATGAGTCGCCAAGCATAACTTAAAATTTGAACAGGATCAAAATTACAAATGGATTCACGGTAAATATAAATAAACAGGGATTCATAAAGAAGAATACTACGTGGATTGTTACAACGAACCAAAAGGAAAGTTTTTTCAAAAACTGGAAGAAATTTATCATTAACCACATATTGAGCAAGAGCCGTAGAAAGTTTACCAGATCTGACATCGCGAGCATGTTCTGCTAAACGGATGCCAACAGTACGTTTTGTACTACCAATGTAAAATTTATAGTCACCAGCAGGGATTAACAGGGGAATGACATACACCCCAGCAAAGCTTTTAAAGTCATCAAAATTCCCAAATTTATCTGATCGAATACGATTAAATAAATTGGTAATTTTAGAGTGAGCGGGTTTGAAACAAAATTCATGACAGAAATTAATAAAAGGACGGAAAACCTTAGGATGGAAAGGAACTCTAGATTTATGGACTAAACGATCTTTAATAGCTTTACTGTACTATATATAACAAATTTAAAATATCCAGGATCAAGGTGCTTTAAACTATTGGGGGAAAATAGTCGAGGGTTCGAGTCCTCTCTAGGGCATAGCCAGAGGACTGGAATGGGGGTAGACCACAATCGCATTATATAAAAATCTGATGTGGGCAACACATGACTTTCCTTATATAATGTAATGAATTTACTACTTTTACAGTAAAAAAATAGGTTTTTCTTATAGTAGATAATATTCTTTCCAAGATATTGAATTTTCGACAATTAGTCGTCATTTTCATTGATTTAGCGTCATTTTTATCCATTTGGTGAGATTTTCGTTAATTTGGCAACATTTCAAAAAGTCGCCAAGTTGGCGACATTCCGCCAAATTCCTCGCTAAAATCTCGCCAATCTTTATGCACTAAGAAATAAGTTATTCTTACAGCAGATAAATGATTATTGGCGTTCAAATACAAAAGTATTACTCAAAGTATCTTTTTCATGAATGGAACGAGCTAGATCCACGAGAATGATGTCACCCAATTTATCGCATGGTATTACATATGAAAAGTGAACATGTTTATCAATAGGAAATATATATATTTTTATTTTATATGACTTTTTGATAATTGTTTTGAAAAAATGTACAATATCTCGAGAACGGTTCATGTTAGCGTTCTAAAATTTATGTCAATCGTTTTCTAATGAAACATTATATAAGAAATGCCTATTTGCGTAACTTTATTAGTGGTTTTGATTTTTTCAGGATTTTTTCCAATTTCATTCGAAAATTTAGGTGGGTGCTGAACATTCGATTGCGTATAAAAACAATAGGCTTCCAGTGTTTACGGATTGTGATTTTTGTACCTAATTTGGTTCGAATCGGTCCATTCGTTCGTCAGTTATCGTCTCCACAGACTCACTGACACACACACACACACACACAGACATCACTTCAAAAATGTTTGATTCGTGATCAGGGATGCTTGAAACGTGCTCTCCCGTCGAAAAACTCGAATTAGAATTTTCGACCCCGTCACAATACTTTCCTTATACATTATGTATATAAGGAAAGTAATAACATTAGTTCTCCATAGGGTTCATATTGGAAAACAAAATCCAACACTCAAACTTCCTCACCTCCACAAACCAAGTAATTTTATTTTACTTTCATATTATTCTACATAAATGTAAAGAATGTTTTCTGTGTAAATAAAGGAAAGCATTTGCAGAAAAATTTTGCTATGACTGGTACCTGAGCGCTGGGTCATTGTTCAGGGAAGACGCTATCAGTTATGTCTCTCCACGTTAGATGTTGCATTGGGAGTGAACCTAAGTTCGCACCTTCTGTCATATAACTTCCGTAACCCAGGTAAACATGCTTAAGCCAAGATGTCTTGGAGGACTAAAGTTTCCCTTCCTATCTCCACGACGGGATTTTACTTTTTTTTTCTTAATTGTTTCGTTTCCGTAAATACAGTGTTTATTGTTTGAAGAGAGTCATTTTAAAAGTTAATGACGAATTTGAGTTAGGGGATCGCTAAATTATAGGGGTTTTGATATTTCTTATATGTTTGAAATTTTTTTTATGGGAACGATAAATTAAATCTTTAACAAGTGCAAAAGAAAAGCTTGGTGAATGGTCTATTTATTTTCTTACTTATTTTCCTTGACTTTTACATACATTAAATAGTTTCCAGGGCGTTTCGTTTTCCCGCATATAACGTTTTTTAATCAATTCCAGGGAGACATTTTTTGTAATCTTGTTCAAATATACAGTAGGAAAGTTTTTATTTGTTAATTTTGATCCCTGATTTTATGTCCCCCCCCCCCCCCACATTATTTTATTAACCTTCGCTACAAGCCTTCCATTCGATCATTGACCTCCCCCCTCCGCTTTCAAGATCCTGACTGAACATATGGGCAAAACTTCATGCATTTACAAACTATTTCAAGAAAATTCAAAATATTACCCTCTAGGAGGAGTCCAAAATGATAAACAAGGAACATTTACTTCGAATGATAATATTCGAATCGCGAGATTAATGATCAAATAAATGCATAAGCAGATACGTAAATCTCGGTATTAGTAATGACCATAACCAATAATAAATTGCGGCTGTTCCTGCGTTCCAAATAGTTAATAAATAAGGAAGATAACAGATGATTTATTGATGATGTAATAATTCTAGAGGGGAGTCTCTAGAGTACACTAAAAGCAGTTTTAAATCTCGGTTATTTTCTAGGTAGAATTACGGGTATAACTTTTCGTTGTGGACGTTTAATGGTGCGCACGTAACTTGTCTGGTTTTATATCAGATTTGAAGTGCTGGATTTAGTAACAGAAAATAGTACTTGCTCGGTATACAGCAGTAGTGTTGCCAAAAAAAATGGGGGCGGGGGGGGTAGAGGGGTGTAACAAGGTATCTGTTTTACCATATCTCGACTATCATTTCCACGTACGAACTTCAATGGGTTCTGATGGGTGTCTGGAGAGGGTGTTATGACCCCCAATACCCACTTGGCGATGCCAATGAAATGAAATTCAACCATAATGAGGGAATTATAATACATATTACAGTTCAGAAAGCTAAAGATAATCAAATCAACAAATGTCAATGCCGAGGAATCGAGAAAAGGAATACAAAAATAGTCAAGCATTAAAGCTTGCACGTGGAAGAGCTCTAGGCTTAAGGATAGTTCATTTCGAAAAAAATTCTTTTTCTAGTCCTAATATTTAAACTTAATGAACATAAAAATGCTTGTTTCTGAAACACAAGATAGATTTTATCTATAAGCATGTGTTATATATATGTGTGTATATAGAATATATATATATATGTATGTATGTATGTATATATATATGTATGTATGTATGCATATATATATATATATATATATATATCATACCAAAAAAGTAGACAAGTAAAAGGAAGCAATATATCAAAGAATGGCCGGGGGGGAGTTGTGACCCCCACTTCCCGGTTAAGCAAGCTTTTCGTCTAGACAACACTCCCGGTAGCCGATATATTGCACAAGAAATGAATACCGAAGTATCATACCAGAAAAGTAGACAAGTAAAAGGAAGCAATATATCAAAGAATGGCCGGGGGGGGGGTTGTGACCCCACTCCCCGGTTAAGCAAGCTTTTCGTTTAGACGTAAAGCTTGCTTAACCGGGGAGTGTGGGTAACAACCCACCCGGTCATTCTTTGCTATATTGCTTCCTTTTACTTGTCTACTTTTCTGATATATTTCAATCCACATTGTAGTTCAGCATCAAGCCTTATTCGTGTGATTTCTGGTATTTTATAATTTGCACACTTATATTATATATTAATTTATATATATATATATATATATATATATATATATATATATATATATATATATATATATATACACATACATATATATATATATATACACATACATATATATATATATATATATACATACATATATATATATATATATATACATACATATATATATATATATATATACATACATATATATATATATATATATACATACATATATATATATATATATATATATATATATATATATATATATATATATATATATATATATATATATATACACATACATATATATATATATATATATATATATATATATATATATATATACACATACATATATATATATATATATATATATATATATATATATATACACATACATATATATATATATATATATATATATATATATATATATATACACATACATATATATATATATATATATATATATATATATATATACACATACATATATATATATATATATATATATATATATATATATATACACATACATATATATATATATATATATATATATATATATATATATATATATATATATATATATATATATATATGTATATATATGTATGTATAAATTTTTGGATTTAAATCTTTTTATTGAACCTTCTAATAGAATTGTTACTATTTTATATGATAAAAAAGACTATTTTAATTTTAACATTAATAAAATCTTACCATTTAATTCCTGCAACTCGTTTCAATTGTTTAGAAATATTATACTTAATCAGCTTTTTAGAATTTATAGATTATCTGATAAAAAATTTCATGCTATGCATATAAATAATCTAAAAATTACAAGCAATTTATACAAATATCCCTCTTATTTAGTAAATGGTGTAGTTAAAAAGTTTAGATTAGCTGGATTTTCATGAATTCTATTCATAGTATCTTATATTAGCCATACATCACCATTCTCTTGTATTAATAATACTTTTATTTTTACATCCACTTAAACATAAGCTTTATTATTAAAAGCCCCATTTTTTTGTAGCTCTTACTGTATATTATTACTTTTTCTTATCTTTTCGTATTACTGTTATTTATTTCTTACGAATGGCAACAGTAGATTATTTCTTTTTCCCTTGCGAATGGCAACACTGGTCTCTTCATTCTGGATTCCAGAGTTCGACTGGTTCGGGCATATGAAGCGTTTATTCCAGGTACTCTTGTTTCCTTTATTTTTCCTTCTTTATGTATGTTGTCCAAGTAGAAATAGTTTATAGATATCATCTATCTATTTCTTCAGAAATATGCATATTTTGTGTTTGCTTCGACAAAATATTTAGACCCAATGAAGAGTTTTGGCGAAGTGAACAATTCCGTTATTTAGGCCTACTCCTTGTCCACGTGTATAACATTAATGCTTGGATTTTATATGTTTTTCTATTATCAATTCCATAACACTGATATTTGTTGATTATCTTTAACTTGATGACTCGAAATTTGTATTTTTTTCCATTTGATTGAAGATTTGCTGTTTTATATCATTGGACTTTCAAACTATTATATATATATATATATATATATATATATATATATATATATATATATATATATATATATTAGAAAAATATAATAATAATATCCAATTCCAAGCAATTATGAAATATTAAAATCACCAAGGCAGTCAAACCAAGTCCACTATGCCGATAAAAGAAATGAATAGCACCGACCCAAAATAGGAGATTAACCAGAATTAAATTCATCTTCAGGTCTGAGCATCAAACTCTAATTAACCCAAACAAATGCCTATTTCAGATTTGGCAATAGTAAGTTACTATAAATGCCAAAACTCATACTGCAGACACCAAAAGAGGAAGAATTGAAAAAAAAATAGGAAATCAAGCATAGCCATGTTCCATGCGGCATGAACTCTCGTATACGTGTGAATGCGAGATGAAAAAAGTAGAGAAGCATCGAGAGGAAGTATGACGAAATATACCATGGGAAGTAGAAGAACATACGAGGTTACAGTGATCTTACCTAGAACCCGTCCAGTGAGTTAAGAGTATGAGACAGGACAATTACCCATAAGGAGAACAGAATATGAACATGAAGCATAGATGAAAATTCTTACTATACAAGTGATTCATAGATGAAATGAATAAAAGAGAATGCCACTATCACCATTATAAAAAGGGCTTAAATCGATCACCATTATAAAAAGGGCTTAAATCGTAGTATCAAACTGGCTAAAGTTACATATTTTTAGCGAAAATAGAATTCAAAACATTAAATGTTAATGTATCTTATTTTCAGATTTTATTATTTCTAAAATTTTTTTAGTTTATTTTATTATTTTTCATTATTATTTAATTATATAATTTATAAATAATTCTAATATTTCTTTTTATATATTATTATTATTATTATTATTTATTATTTAATTATATAATTAATAAATAATTATAATATTTTTTATGTATTATTATTATTATTATTTTATATTATTAGCCGCCATAATAGAATGGTGGTAATATGGCAGAGGGTTGTAGTAATGAAATCGCTATAATTTTGATCTCATTTAATAACATAATAATCACTGAACCATAGCTCAAAAATTTATTGAATTGAAACAGAACATCTCAGTTCGTCGAACTTTTATAGAAATACAAAATGGATTTATGCACATTCAGCTTCCAATATTACGATATGGATGTAGTATATCAAAATGATTAATAGCGCTTCACCATTTGCTATAGCGACATTCAATCACTTGAAATGTATGGAACTATTCCAGATTTTGCTATGTTAAAACGACATTGTCAGAGCAATTGTTAGAATATTGCCAAAAATGTTTAGTTTGAATATCTGCCCAAATGTGGGCATAAAAAAAAGTTCAAAAATTATCATAACAATTGCAGTCAACCACAGTGAATTATGTTGTTTCTGTTTTAAAATGTATAGTTAAGTCTAAAATAATCTCCCTTAAGTTATTTAAGAAACTTAAATTAAGAAAGTTACTTAAAAACAAACTAATAATGTCTCTGAGATATCTTCAAGTCAGATTCTATCTCTGAAATGTTTTCTTTATATGGAATGAAGCATAAAAAAATGTATGAAGATGTCTTCGTATGGTTCAAATTCACTTCATTACTGATGGAATTATTATGCATTTTTATTTTATTTTGCATACTTATTTTTACAGTCATACGAATTTTCGGAAAACTTAGAAGTGACATCTCCAGAACTTATGTTAATAAATTAACATAAGTAAAATAAGACATAGTTAAACTGAAAAAAAAAACATATTGCGGAATATTCCACGTATTCTTCTTATTATTATCATTATAGTTATTACTATAATTATTTTATTTATGTATTATTATATATTATTTTATGTATTATTATGTATAATTTTATGTATTATTATATATTATTTTATGTATTATTATGTATAATTTTATGTATTATTTTTTAATATTTTAATAATTCTGTTTTATATAAAACCAATATTAAGTATAATTTAGTTTTACTAAAAACTCAAACCTTGTAAATGAAATTTGCCATTAACACAAACGTTATAGAAATCATATTTAGCACCTACGAAAATATTTAACATCATACATATAGGTTCTAATCTAAACTTCTGTCAGTCACATGTAACTTAAGTGACGAACGAGGATACGATAAAAATTGATATTTGCAAATGTAACTGAAGTGAATTTGTCGAAAAATGTAATACCATTGTTAATTATTGCATTATAAAGAAGATACTAAAAAAAGCATTACTTACGTTAAGACATATTTAAAAAATTCCCAGAAATACTAAAAAAATCATCTGACTTACCTAAAAAGGAAAAAAGAAAAAATGACCTTTTGAAAACATAACAGTTTAAAGGCACATTTCAAAAAATAATATAAAAGTTGAAATATTTTATATAGATAGAAAATCTATTGAAACAACAAAATAAAAAATCTTAAATATAGCTTAAATCTGAATACAAGTAGTACAGAAAGTGATTTTGCACATGAACAATAAAAACTCTGATGTGGGCAGCGCATGATTTTCTTGCAGATTCAAATTAATTTTCTCTTTATTTCGTTAATAATTCGTTAAATTGAGTTTAATGGCACAAAATAGCACGCATAATCATTTGAAATGCCACTGAATTTGCACTTTTAATTCAATTTTCGTTTTCATTTGGTAGCGGAACATATTTTCAAAGGCGGCGTAAAAAAAAATGCTAAATATCCAAAATATATCGAGAACGGTTAACCTAGAGGAATAGGGTTGGTCTTATTCTTTTCCTTGTCAAAAAGTGCGTATAAAACAAGCAGTTAATTGATACATTTGAGCATACGTAGTTTTTAACTTAGATTTTGACGATATTTTGCGGACCATTTCGCAGAAAAAAGCAGTTTTTTTTCCAAATCGTACCAAAATCTAATCAGCATCAGGGTAACTTACAAGTCACTTATCTACCAAATTGCATGATATTTGG
Source organism: Amaurobius ferox (assembly GCA_951213105.1). Classification (NCBI taxonomy): domain Eukaryota; kingdom Metazoa; phylum Arthropoda; class Arachnida; order Araneae; family Amaurobiidae; genus Amaurobius; species Amaurobius ferox. The sequence continues at coordinate 101,495,257 of OX578148.1, read as the reverse complement.
TCAATTCGATATTTAGCTAGAGTAGATATATTTGATTTTTACGGTCCAGGTAGGTTCTTTTACCCCGAATATTACCAAAATCTAATCAGCACCAGTGTCATCCATAAGTGACTTATCTATACAATTTTATGAAATTTGGTATATCAGTTTTTGAATTAGAGTTTATAGTTGCACAGACAGACACAAACGTGCCGCTAAAAATAGTTTTTTCGTGTTCTAGAAGTCCCAAAACGTGTAAATCCGTCGAAAACCCGACTTGCGATTTTCGATATAATTCCAATACTTTCTCTATATATTACCATGTATTGCAGGGAAAGTAATAAACAGAAAACGATGTAAAATACAAATTCCTCGCACGTCCTTAATAGAAACAGATATATAAAAGTTAGGTGATTCAGCTGTTTCAAGGGCGTTAGGTATCTCTTTATCAGTTCAAAAAAGCAGTGGAAACTAAACGAAAGATAACGTTGTATTTAACTAAGCAGTTATATTTGATCTTATGTATAATATTGAGAAGAATTTTAAATTATGTGAATTGCTAAATATTGTATTCAGTTCCAGTTATCCACAGATAAAACTTTACAGCAGTACAAATATTCGTTCTTGAGTTATTATGTACAAACTCCAGCCACACACACATACAGACAAATTACCAAAAGTGGTTTAATTGTGCTCAGGAGGCCTTAAAACATGCTTATCCGTCAAAATCTGGAATTAATATTTTTTTTAAACAATAAACACTGTTACGAAGTATTCGCTTGAATCGTGGATGCACTCTCAGGGTACAAAAATGAGCCAAATTCCTGGATAACTAACGCTTTTATTTAAAAACAAGCATTAATAAGCGTAAACAGGAACAAGAGACAGCGATTAGCTCGATAACTATCGTACAAGATAACTAAACAACTGTCACGTACAATAAACAGCAAATAAATGCTCAACACTAACGTATCTCTCAATTCACTTTAATTTGTATCGCGTCAACTTTATCCAACTGAGCAATGAGTCCTTTATTACTCTCCATAGCAATTTCTAGAAAGTGCTCGTTTCACTAGGAATATTAGATATTTCGTGAAAGTTCTAGTATATTAAAAAATTCGTCAAAAGTCGCCAAGTTGACGATATTTCGTCAAATATGACAACCACGCCTCAAAAGACAGCAAATTGTGGCAACCCTACTTTCACGCTATAGTAAATGTTGCCTGTAGAAATGCTTTCTCCTTGCATGGTGTCGATATGAGGTAAAAACATTTTATGCATTCGTAACAATACTTTTCTATACAATATCACGAAAAAGTAAAAAGAAGACAAATTACAAGATGCCCTTTTATCGTTAAAGGAAGCAAAACAGCTATTAACATTATGCATCTTCACCATGTCTAATTATATATTAGACGGACTTTACCAATCAGAGAAATTATTGGACTTTTCTTGAAACTTAAACAAAGAATACTTAAAAGTATTGAAATTTAATGAAAAATCATAGGACAAGTTTAAACTTTTCCTTTTAATCGCAGAGCAATAAAAGAGAGTAACATCATAAATTCTCATCAAATTCTATACAAGTATTTTTCCAAATTTAACGAATGAGTTTCTTTTATAAAAGTTATGGAATTTACCGAGAAATCGCGTATACAGCATGCATACGGAAATCCGTCGCGAGATTAGAAAGCAACGTAAAACTGCAGAATAATCTTCGTTTAATTACGTAAAGCATCTGCTAACTTTGAAATGTAAAATAGGTAAACATCGTGGATTTTTAACAAGATAGTATGAAATAGAGATTTTCATTCATTTAGATTTAATTAAATTCACTTTATCTTCCAACATTAAAAAAAAAAATGTATAGGGCTATTTCTAACGATTCTGTGCGAAGTTGTTAGACAGGAAAAAAAGTTTATTTTGAGTCGGCCATTTTATGACGAGAAAAATTCCTTAATTTTAAATTTTCAATTGGTTTGTTTGCTTTCAAATATAAATCATTTACAGAGAACTTATTAAATATATATGAAGTGATTAACCTTACACTATTTTCTCACATACTAATTCCATGATGCTTATTATAATATTAATAAATAAAACACAATATGAATTGCTGTTCAAATAAAATGATAAACAGCATGCAATCGTTCTTTATTAGCTTTAAACGATCGTCTGCTTTTTCTCTTTCTATTTGCACAGTGATTTACGATATATATTTTTTATTATTACTTTCCCTACAATACACGGTACTATTTTTAGCGTAACGTACGTACGTGCATGCGTACGTGCGCGCGTGTGTGTGCAATGTATGTATCCACTCTAACTTAAAAACTAATTCACCAAATTTCATAAAATTTTATGCGGGCACTTGTGGGTGACCCTGGTACTGATTAGATTTTGGTATGATTCGGAGAAAAAGAACCTGCTTTTTTTGCAAAATGGCCGTCAAAAATCGTCAATATCTAAAAGTTAAAGACTACGCATCTTCAAATGTATCAATTAAATGTATGTTTTAAACATAATTTTTGATGATGAAACGATCAACTCTATACCTCTAGGGCTCATCGTTCTCGAGATATTTTGGTTTTCAAATTTTTAACACATCGCTTTTTAAAATGTGTCCAGTCGACAAATGAAAAAATAAGTTGAATTAAAACTGCGAACTCAGTGTAATTTAAAATAATTATATAGGTTATTTTGTGTAACTCAAGTAAAAGAATTATGAAAGAAATAAAAATTAAATTTGTGTTTGTAGTGAAAGTCATGTGCTGCCCACATCAGATTTTTTGTTATTACGTAAATCACGTTATGCATTTATATTACATAATAAAAGAAGATATTTGTGTGTATTTATGTCGTCTGTAGGGAAAAATCGGAGCTTCGGACAGCAGTGAAATTTGGTAGTGGCGTACTTCATGTCCCCAGATGACACGGCTGTGAAAGAAATAAAAATTAAATTTGTGCTTGTAGTGAAAGTCATGTGCTGCCCACATCAGATTTTTTGTTATTACGCAAATCACGTTATGCCTTTATATTACATAATAAAAGAAGATATTTGTGTGTATTTATGTCGCCTGTAGGGAAAAATCGGAGCTTCGGACAGCAGTGAAATTTGGTAGTGGCGTACTTCATGTCCCCAGATGACACGGCTTGTCGAAATATTTTTAAAATTTGAGAAAGTTATTTACAATTGAAAGTTTTGCCATTTTTAATCCAATTATTAACGATCAGTCAGTCGATTTTTTTAATGCGAGCACTTTCTTTCTCTGTTTGTTCTCCAAAAAATGTGAGACTTTCAGACTAGATTTTGAGTGCTATTTTATTTGTAACTTTTTGATTTCGTGGATATTGAAATCCCCCTCCCCCCTCCTTCCCCAAATTTTAAAATATAGAACTATTTCGATATGATATGCGTGTTTTGAAAATTCTATTTAAATCGGACGTAAACTTTTATAAATAGTATATAAAACTTCATTTTTACTTTCGACTTCAAAATAAATTTCTTTTTTTATCAGGTTCGAGCTCTCCAAACTAGATGATAAAATGCAAAAATTTAATTTTTAAACTAAAACTTTCTAAAACCGAAAATGAAACTGAAAAACGAAAACTTAACTAATAAACGAAAATCAAACTAAAAAAATAAAGCTAAACTAAAGCGAATAACTAACTTTTATAACTACTTAACTAACTTTTATAATTACTACTAACTTTTATAACTTCTTTTTTATTTGCGCTTAAGTATGTTTAGTACGATTATTTTAGGACCGAGCGGGTGATATGATATGCGTGTTTTGAAAATGCTGATTTTGATTCAAAACAGGCGATTTAGAAATTAAGTGGTGTTATTTGCATCTCTATTTGCGTAGCGGGCGCTTATTTAAGATCCGTAAAAAGTCGAGCAATTCATTTTAGTATACATATAAAATAACGTTGAGAAACACAAGCATCTTTATTAAGTGTAATACAATATGCACATTTCATGATCAAAAATGAATTAATAAACTTTCTATAAAATGTACTGAACATTAACGATAAAGTATAAGAAAAGTTAAAGAACTTGAATTGCAGATTCCAGCGGTAAAATAGTTAGCAAGATCATATACGACGTATTTATTTACTTTAACCAATTAATAAACTTGTAAAAGCATTACAATTTTGGAAGAAACACATCTTTCTCAGCGAAACATCTTGATACGAAAATCCTTTCATAGTTAGAAAGCAACGAAAAGCAGACGAAAAATCGTGAGTTTTTCGCTTAGTTCTCCCATATTTGAGTTCTTTTTTAATTTAAGATGCCAAAGCATCGTGAATATTTAACGAGATAAAATGAAATACATATCTTTATTTAGATATTATCGCAACTTATTCCCCGTAATCTTTAGTACTTTGATTCTCGGAATTACTGCTAATTATTCTCTTTGAAGTTGGCGAAAGAAGATGTTTGAGTTGCCATTTTGTTGCGAGAAAATATTCCATGTTTTTAGAATTTTTGATTTGTCTGCATTTGCTTTGACACATACTTAAATATTTATTTTTGTAAGTTTAGTGTTAGAAACATTGTTATGTTTTTAATTATACACTGCCAACATACTAAATTATCATGTTGCCGTATAGGAAAAATGTAGCATATACAATTTCGCTTTCTGACAAAGAAGTTAATAGTTATTTGTAGCTTATAGATTGTAATAACAGCAAACTGATAAAACGATGCCGTATTCTGTATTAAGAACACAATTCCAGTTTTACTAAAACGTCTGCTTAAAAGTCTTCATAAAATTGGAACCGATTCTGCTATGTTGTTCGCTCCACTGAGAACATATCTTCCCTTTGAAAAGTCAGGAATCCGAGGGGATAATAAGAGGGAAGCCGATTCTGCATTGCTGCTTCCTCCACTTAGAACATACTCTTCCCTTTGGAATGTGAGGAATCTGAGATGATAATAAGAGAGGAGCCGATTCTGCCACGCTGTTTGCTCCACCGAGAACATATTCTTTTCTTTGGAATGCGAGGAATCCGAGATGATAATAGAGGGAAACCGATTCTGCCATGCTGTTTGCTCCACTGAGAACATATTCTTCCCTTGGAATGCGAGGAATCCGAGGGAACAATAAGAGGGGAGTCGATTCTGTCATGCTGTTTGGTCCACTGGGAACCGATTCTTTTCTTTGGAATGCTGTAATTAAGTTTTTACAATGATAAAAATGATTCAAAGATGCTGTTATACCGATGCATTTAGCAAGATGCATTCCAAGCACGATTTCTAAGTCTACTGTAAGTTTAATAAGAGAGAAACCAATACAGCGATGCTGTTTCTTGTACAGAAAATATAATCTTCAGCTTTGAAACGCTTGTTAATAGGCTTTAATAAGTAAGAAACCGTATTCAACAACGCAAAAGTAACACTAAGAACATTAACTTGAATATGGCTCAATTCGACTTTCTCACACCAGAATTTATTTTGTTTCTCCAAATTTTACGAGAAAAAAACTTGAAAAATCGTTATCATGGGTCCAAATGATTGTAATAATAGCGTTGTTGTTGTTGAAACCCAGACCGTCCGACCTACCAGAAAGGTGTAAGGTAACAGTTTGGACGGTCGGGAAGTGCCACCCAATTTAAACCGGAACCCAGTGGGGGAGGCATCCACAGGGACCGTACCCTTCTTCCCCTACCACCAACCTCTCGGAAGGACTTTCGGACCCACATGTTTAACGTGGTCGTACTCCGCATGAACACGGCGGCAGTTTTGGCAGTGGCTGGAATCGAACCCGGGCCTACCGAGTGCAACTCCAGCGCGCTAACCAATGGGCTACCCCGCCCCTGTGTAATAATAGCGTGTTACTCTTCACTTTAAAAGGCTATAAAAACTTTCGACTGATATCAGACTCGATAGTGTACCCCCGGGGTTAATTTGCTCTCAAGAGGAGTTAATAACGTCACGAACAAAGAAAATTTGTATCGCGGCTATTTTTCACAACAATGATTGAAACTATAAAGTCTGGTGATCGGTAAACCACAGTATAAACCCTTTTATGCATGATTATGTCAAATTTTGTCCTGTGGTATCATGTTAAAAAAATATAAAATTTCGAAGTGTTTTCTCGAAATTAAATTTTTTTTATCTAGTTCCAGAATTTTTTATAATAAGCTGTATATAATACTTCGTGAAAATCCATTAATATTTGTGGCTGATATCGTGTACAGAAAAAATTGACCACAGACATCAGACAGACATCCCTCTAAAAATAGTCAAAACGTGTTCAGTCACAGTCAAAATATATACAGGCAAAATAGTTCATACATTGACATTAAAATCGAAAATTTTCGTGAAAACATACTTTTCCTATATTATATTCCATAATGTGATAAAGTAAAATCTATGGTTTTGAAGGTTATAAACAACAATATTCAACGAAAACTATACTTTATGCTATATTGTAGTGTGAGAAAGTGAATACTACTGATTGTAATGCTTTTTAGGAGGCTTTCTACTAAGAGAGAAATCAGTCCAGCAATGTGAATTCTTGCACTGAGAATGGGATTAGAAGCTTTAGAATGCCTGCTGATGAATTTTAAGCGAGAAATTGGCTCAAGTTCCTGCATTTAGAACATGACATTAAACGTTGAATCACATACTGATTAGGTTTTAATAAGATAGAAACCGGTTCATCCATGCTGTTTGAAACACTGAGAAAATGATTCAAAGTTTAGAAATGTATGCATACAAGTATTAATAAGAGATCATTTTAATTATGTATTATTAAAAAATAATATTAAAATTCCAATGTGCACTGTAAAACATTTTGCAATCTTTGCTCATTTTTTCAGCTACTTTGTTGATAATTTCGACAAACTATCAGAAAAGCCGAAATTACAGCCGTTCATGAAACTTCCAGTTGTGGTAAAGCATTTTAAAAGAATATTTAAAGTTGAACTTTTAGCTTAATTATCATTAACATATCTATATCTTAACATGGCCGTAAATTTGTACATAGTGGACTTCTTATTCAATTGTACATTGCGATGTGTGTCGCTATTAATCCTCCAATTATTTATCTTTCGCGCCAGTTCTGTAAAAGAATATTAATTAATATAATACTAAATTGACTGCACCATTTTAACTTTAACAATAAAACATTTGTTAACAACATAACGTACTCAATTGTTTAATTACAACATTTATTCTTATTATTAATTATTCTGGCGGAGAGACCATGTGAAACCAGTATTAATAAATATACTTAAAATGTGTCTATGATCTGTGATTATTTGTGGAACACATACCTTCAAGGCTGTCTTGGCTTGTTCTCCGCCACGTACTTCGCCGATCATATTACTTGAATTAACTCGAAGTATTATTCAGCGACCCGTAATATCGGTGATCATATTGTACTGCTGGCGTGAACATTCACCACCGTTGTTTGCCAAGTCATACGTATTCACTTTTTAACTGAGTATCATCATCGTTCTAGTCATAATGTCCAACAAGTATTTCTTAAATTGTCGTCGTTATGTCATATCTGTATTCGCCAAGTCATATGTATTTTTTTTCGTGGTTCTGTATGTCACAGGTTGTGGTTCTTTTGCCTCCGGACTGATACTCCCCCTTTGCGGCATTCAGTGTGACGCTACAAACTCTTTCTCCATTGGATAGTCTTTCCATCCAATGTCGTTACTTCACATTTTCTTAAGGGTTCGACCCCTCTTCTGTCTTGACACCCCTAAATGTATGGTTTTATCTGACCTTTGGGTTCACGTGCTGTAAACCCTGGCGTCATTCAGACCGATGTTTGAGACACAATTAATAATATACATAAAACTGTCTCACCAAAACAAGTGTGAGATCTATTTCTGGTCTCATACCAGTTTCATTTCTGAAATATTCAGCTAATTATCGTCTGCCCAAGCGTTATTTTTGTATTTTTATATATAAATTATCATAACTATCAGGAACGTTACTCTTTATTACGGATAGCTGATGCTCTTGAAACTTTCAGTAACATGCTTGCAAATGTTTTACTGTGCACTATTAAAATTCAGACATTAAAGAAAAAACTATTGACTTTTATTTTTTAAAACGTATTATAAAATCACTAAAAACACATTTTTTTTTATCTTAACGTATTGCATGTTATTCTGGATTAAACGTAAAATCTACTTTTCTTTTCAATTAAACAAATGATGAATACTTAATGATATGAATATGGAAATGTATTTCAATGGGGATTTAGTTTTAACTGCAATTCTAATTCCATTTTCATAGTGATATATATCATACACGGCGCTTTAATTTGTTTTTGTACTAATCTCTAAAGTTTCCCGAGTTTATTGCCCAAGTAATGAAGATAATGTGGAAATCCCTGATTACTTTTAGGAATTTTAATGGAAGGCAATCAACAAGGACTTAGTGGGCTTGAGCAAAACGATAGTTTCTTACATAATAAATTAAGATGCCTCTCTGTGTGTGTGTGTGCAGTCTATAGCGATAAATCTAAGGGTCGTAGCCGTACGGTCATGAAATTTGGTACACAGGTATTTGAGGACCCGAATAGATGCATTTCGGCGTTATTTTGTTAAAAATTCTAATTAGTGTTTTAGATTTTTTTGCCAGATTTACAACGACTGTGGTCGATATTCACACAAATCGATTCGATGTTAGTGACCTAAAGTATTATGCCATTTTGACACCATCAAAAAGAACGAAAAATTCCCTTTCAATCAAACTTTGAACTTAATCCATATATAATTAATAGAATTTTCATGAATTATAAAAAAATACATATATACTTTTTGTGCGTTCTAATCAACGATTTTGGCCGATTACAACAATTTTGGTCGATATTCACACAAATCGATTCCTTAGCGATCTAAAATATAATCACAGAATTTCCACCTTGACACCATTGGAAAGATCGAAAAAATTCCTTTTAAACAAATTGTGAATAGAATCCATACGATTATTGCGACGATTTTCCGTGACTTTTTAAAAATATATACTTTTCATGTGCTTTAAACTTCTCTGAGTTTTATATTACGATATACAAAAATTGACTTGCCATTCATTGCTCATTTTTTTCAGCAGCTGTTTAAAATATCACAGACTATTCCAGAAAAGAAAATAATTCCATAAGTCCATCTGTTGAATAATTATAACTTTTTTACCCGAAGCATATGATCGAAACATACGGGATAAGGAACTACTCATTTTGACGTATGGGAGTGGATATTTTGAGATGGGTTGAGAGGGAGGGGGTGCATGAAGAATTCCGTGGAATCGTCTGTTTCATGAACAGTGTTTTAAATATACGGTAAATTGTGATTCTTATATTTTTTTTATTTATCCTGAGAGCGCGCGCTATTTGATTCGGGGAATTTTCGGATCAAAGCCGTTTTAAATTGTGTTAAAATGTATTATTTAAGTAGCGGATGCTTAATTACTCATACGTAGTGGAAGTTTATTTAGAACCCGGGCAACGCCAGGTAATTCGTGCTAGTTAAATTAAAAAGAATATAGAGTGAAATATATGTTAAACGCAATTACAGAATCCGCCGATAGGGGGCGTTTACAAAGTTTAGAATAACTTCCATTGCCGCAATCAGCATCTGTGAGCTTACGTTTTGAGCTTACTAGCAAACTCTACCATATAGCTAATAATTACACTGGTAGCAAGAAAACTTGCTGTGTGCCGAAGTTGTAAACTTTATAATATGACTGTTTTCGTTAGTCACAACAAAAATGCAAAACTGAGCACAGGGTTCCGTAAAATCAAAGTACTGCAAGTTTCCTTGATAGCAGTGCAGTTGTTGGCTATTCAGTGCTAAAGGGCGCCAATAAACAGGGAATCTAGGAGCACCATTGTTGATAGTTGTACTGGGAGCTTTATGCTAAGAAAATATGTCAGAATCTTTAAGTACGGAATAAGTAATTGCGGCAGGAAAAATTATTTTCATGAAGAGCCGCATTATACTAGATTCTGATTATCTCGTTTTCGATATATCAAGTGCGGATAAAACGGAATTGTTAAAAGTGAAAGTGGGAATTGAAAATGTTAAACTTGAATGCAAGTAATCATTATCAAATAATCATAGTAAAACTATTTATGCAATCTAATTATAATATCAAGCAAGTCATCATTATTATCCTGAATTATGATCCAGAGCAATTACAATAAATAAGCAAGAAAATAATTATAATTTTGAACAATAATTTGTAAGCAAGTAATTAATAAATATAATCCTGAATTATGATCTTGAGCATTTATAATCTTGAATGCAATCCTGACTGAAATGAAAGTAATAATTATCAAGTAATTTCATTATAACTATTTACGTAATCCTGAGCAATTATAATCATTAAGAAAGTAATAATCTTGAATGTAAGCAATCATTATTAAGTAATTATATTAAAATTATTTATGTATATTATTATTATGAAATAATCGCGTTATAACTGTATAATTTTTTCAAGTAATCTTATTATAATTGCATGAGATTTCTTTACTGAAAAGGAAAAACAAGGAAAAGGCAGTAATATTTTTTTAAGAAACAAATAGTTTCGAGTCAAGAAATTTATAAATAAAAAATTTTCTACTGTCGTAAACACAGACATTTTGGTACTTTTCCTGAATTTTCGAGATCCTTCAGCGACGTCGTGTTATCCTATACATGTGGGATTCTATTTTTGTACTAAATTTAGTTCCAATCGGTTGAGTAGTTTAGATTGTTACAAAATGAGCATATATTGTCTACAACACTCAAACATAAAAAAAGCAACATTTCATCTGATATTTCATTGCTAGTAAATTTATATTTATTATCAGTTGATTTAACGTTTTATTTTAATTTTTTCTTTTCTTCCCTACAAAATTATATAGCCGGAGTTATCAGAGTTACCAACGCCCCAACTCAATATACGCTAGGTAGTGTGCCAACAAGCCCAATAAATGATCGCAGAGAAACTTATTATTTGCTTTATCATAGTTGAAGAAGGGCTCTACCTACTTGGCAGTAAAGGAAAGGAAAACAAAGTAAAAGGAAAACAAAACAGTAGAGAAATTTATCAAAAATACAATAGCTAATTCAAAATCTATTGCAAATAAAGACGATAAATTTGAAACATTTATCTATGGACATTAACTAAGTAGTATGTAAAATTTTCAAAACGATAATTAAAAATTTACCAAGAAAATGATGGAGGAAAACGATTCCATTTATCTGAAGAATAAATATTCCGAAATTATGATACAAAAGTTGTCTGTGAGTCGCTCAATTCAAATCACTTACCCCATCAATCAACTTTCTAATTCGACGTCACTTAAATAATTGGCAAACTGGAAAATTGTGCCAAATTTGATGTCAATCGCTTGAGTAGTTTCGGTGATAAGGTGATTATATAGATTTTGCAGACCGAATGACTGACGAAATGCTAAATTGTAGTTTTTCGTAATCAGCACACTCGACAAAGTCCAGATTTTCAATACGGCCGAAATGTGTTTGTTCCCCTATTACGAAAAATAATTATTCTCTTAGGAAAGTAAGTAATAAAAACTCTGTTGTTAAAAAGTTTAATAAAAAAAGGTAGAAATAAGTTGATCAAAAGTGAAATAATTTCCAAGACAAAAAAAATTCATGCTTGTTAAGAATTAAATAAGAAATTCTCTTTCTCCTTCTAATTAAACATATGAGGAATTCTGGATGAAATAAATATTAAGGAATGAAATTCTATAGGGATTCGAGCTTTACTGCCATTTTAATGTCTTTCTCGGTGATATATATCCTTCACGACGATTTAATTCGTTTTTGTAGTAATCTTTAAAGCTTCCGAATGGTTTTATTGCTCCAGTAATGAGGATAATGAGAAAATCCATGTTAGTTTTGAAAAGGTTTAATGAGAGGTAATTAACAAGGGCTTTTGGAAATGGAGCAAATACAGATATTGAAATTTTAACACTATTTAGAATATTATTTTTGATTCTGTTGTATTATACAGGGTTCCTATGAAAATCTTTAAGCTCCTCAATAATTTTGTGGAAATGTCCATTCTCCATTCATAACTAAGCAGAGTCCATTCTCCATTCCTAACGAAGCAAAGTCCATTCTCCTAACGAAGCGAAGTCCATTCTCCATTCCTAATGAAGCAAAGTCCATTCTCCATTCCTAACGAAGCAAAGTCCATTCTCCTAACGAAAAGAAGTCCATTCTCCTAACGAAGAGAAGTCCATTCTCCATTCCTAACGAAGAAAAGTCTATTCTAACGAAGCGAAGTCCATTCTCCATTTCTAACAAAGCAAAGTCCATTCTTCTAACGAAGCGAAGTCCATTCTCCATTTCTAACAAAGTGAGGCTCATTCTCCAGTTCTAGCAAAGCAAAGTCCATTCTCTATTTCTAACAAAGCAAAGTCCATTCTCCTAACGAAGCGAAGTCCATTCTCCTAACGAAGCGAAGTCCATGCTCCATTTCTAACGAAGCAAAGTCCATTCTCCATTCTTAACGAAGCAAAGTCCATTCTCCTAATGAAGCGAAGCTCATTCTCCAGTTCTGGCGAAGCAAAGTCCATTCTCGTAACGAAGTTAAGTCCATTCTCCATTTCTAACAAAGAAAGGTCCATTCTCCTAAGGAAGAGAAGTCCATTCTCCATTTCTAACGAAGCGAAATCAACATTTGCCTGAATTTTGTTATCCCTTTTACTAAATTTCCTCATTGAACCTATAAACCATGTCTTGTCTAACCAGGGATACTAGACGCTTATAATCATAGTAGCATCCATCCTAGTACCGGTTCCATGGACTTGCATTTTCCTTTTTTGTCACTTACACAGAGATTCGACTTCTAGCGATTTCCCACTTCCAACGAACTTCAGTTGAGTTACCTACCAACCTACTACCAAAACTGTGCGTAGCTTCTATTATCTAACCATTTACTTAATCGCTATCCAAAACTTATCCTGTCGCCATGCAGGACCGCAGATGTTATTTGGCTCGGTGACTGGTCAACTTAATCGAACCAGTCAGAAGTTGTTAATATAAAGTCAAACATACATTATAACGAAATTGAGGGATATAATAACTAAAGGTTATATAGATCTCATAAGCTTTGTTACTGACTTTTTTGTCTATTTCGCTTTGTTTTTAGTTTACTGTCCTAACCTTTCACATTCGCCGCTAGGGGCGTTGCAATCACTTTTATTCGATCGGACATGGCCACTTTACAATACATAAAATAAACGTGGACATTCATAAATCTTTCCTTATAAAGTTCTTTCTTTTTTTCGACCCTGACCGTCCGTCATACCCGAAGGTGTAAGGTATCTGTTTGAATGACTGGGATAGTGCCACCCAATTTAGACTGAAACCCACTAGCATATGCAATCTTTTATTTTAGAATTTGACGATTTCTGCGACCTATTTTGCAAAAAGAGCAGGCTCTTTTCTTTCCGAATCGTACCAAAATCTAATCACATACAACTAACTAAATCACTCACAAGTGACTGATATATCAAATTTTGGGAAATTTAGTCACTCACAAGTGACTGATTTACCAAATTTTGGGAAATTTAGCCACTCACAAGTGACTGATCTACCAAATTTTGGGAAATTTAGTCAATCACAAGCGACTGATCTACCAAATTTTGGGAAATTTAGCCACTCACAAGTGACTGATCTACGAAATGTTGGGAAATTTAGCCACTCACAAGTGACTGATCTACCAAATTTTGGGAAATTTAGCCACTTACAAGTGCCTGATCTACCAAATTTTGGGAAATTTAGCTACTCACAAGTGACTGATTTACCAAATTTTGGGAAATTTAGCCACTCACAAGTGACTGATCTACCAAATTTTGGAAAATTTAGTCAGTCTTTAAGCTAGAGTGGATACATACATTGTACAAACAGACAGGCATACACACAAACGTAACGCTGAAAATAGTTTTTCGTGTTCTAGATTCGTCGAAAACTCTAGTTGCGATGTTGTGACAGGAACCAAATGCTTCCCCCTATGCATTGTAGGGAAAGTAACATTTCTTTGCATAAAACAAACAAAAACTTAGGCTGGAAGAAATTAAGTTGTCAAAGTCTTTTCAAATACTAAAATTGCTTTGCATTTATAATGTCATTTTTAATGAGACATGGCATTACAACGTCATCTTCTTCCGGAACTATGTTATTTATACGATCCCACGGTTTTGCACTGCAACATTTCGAAAAACTAATTAACCGTTAAAATTATTTGATATAGCTAGAAATTTTATCCGAAACTTTATTGTAAATTTCTCATTTGAGAAGGCTTATGTAGGAGAATATTTCAAACTCATTAATAATAATTGCATGCTTCTGATAGAAATGTTTAAATATTCATAAAGGACTCCAAATAATCGAAATATTTAAAATAAATTGTAAATAGTAGTAGTTATCATAAAAAATAAAAAATAAATATCTATAATAAAATTTGCACATTTACTTTGAGGATATGAATTAATCATTAAAACGATCTTAATTTAAAACAAAATGTAGTGAAGATTTTTTTTTACTATAATATAATATTCCCTGGTTTAATTAGTTTTTACAACGTTAATCCAGAAATGTTCCATGCTTCAGTGAATTCAAGAAAAATGGAAAAAAATCCATTTAGTGAAGGGTTTTAATGGTATTGGCTCGTTGGACGGGTCGAAATAGAGAGATAGGGGATTATAGAAATAAAATATTGATGTAGTTATTGATTTTGAAATGAAATATATATTTTCTAGATATGAGTACACTGTGTAAAGATGTGCACTCCGCTGTCCCGCAGGAAGCATATATATATATATTCCAATGCACATATGTCCATTGGAAGAAGAAATATTTTTTGTTATATAAAAAATAAATATAACAAAAAGTGTGTGCTGAGGATTATCCGGTAGAAGTGAAACTTATGTGGGAATGAGAGCAGGTACTACTATGAATCATCCTTTAGGTTTAGTGGTTCTAAATCTGAAGGAAAAGAGAAAACCTAAAAGAGAAGTTCTAAATTTGAATGATAAAGTTAGAAACTTAATTTTCGGCATGTTGAATATTACACTGTTACTCTGAAGAAAAAACACAAATATTATCAATTATCAAGTTTTAAATAACCGTAATGACTAGGAGGCGAATTTTTATATTATTGAATATTTTTCCCGAGGTAGAAACATATTAATTTCAACAAATACGGACATTTAAAAGTAATCTGATCAGTTTAGCGCTATTTTTATATAACATATTTTTTTTTTTACCAGAAATGTTTTAAAATACAACTTAAAGGGTACATGAAATCAGAAGATACAAATTCATATCGGTTTCCGTATGGAGGTCCACAGATATATCAAATTATAACAAGGGTTTCCTGTTACGTATTCCTAACGGTACGATGTCACTTCCTTTACATACTTCCACTTCCATGACCGGTCGATCTGACAGACTTCCGTAATAATCCCGAGTTGATCCAACCCATAGAAGTTTCACTTCAAGAAGAAGAAAAACTTTCTTTCGTAATTGCTTACAGCTCTCGTATAGGATTGAATTGGGTTCATTTGACGCTCTAAACGTTTTATGCATCTAGGGACAGCTTTGACAGGGGCCTGAAATTTAAGGTAGATTTTGAATAAATACGGCCAATTATGCATACACAGAACTCTCTCCACATATACTTGGAATTCAAACCTGGTTCCTATAGATGTGAAGGACGGAGTTAACCGTTTGGCCATAAGTGGGCCTTGCAGCTCATGGAAAATTACCGAAGGAAAAGACTATGTAAAGTATCTTGCTGTCCCAAACGGGAATCGAACCCTGGATCTCCGAACTGGCCAGCCGACGCTCTACCGTTGAGCTACTGGGACGAAATTCCAAGCTCTTATCACCAAAGTGGACTCTGTAAAT
This sequence comes from Amaurobius ferox, assembly GCA_951213105.1. Lineage (NCBI taxonomy): Eukaryota > Metazoa > Arthropoda > Arachnida > Araneae > Amaurobiidae > Amaurobius > Amaurobius ferox. The sequence continues at coordinate 101,479,381 of OX578148.1, read as the reverse complement.
ATCATTTGCAACTTTAGGGAACCTGTTAAGAGTTTTCATAACCCGGAAAACATTGTGTTTCCGAGGAAACTACTAACTGATAGGAGACTAGCAACTTTTCTGAACTTTTCTTGAATTAAATCATTCCCAAGGAAATGTTTTTAACTGCAAGATCGGTTTTAAAGAGCTTACACTCTTAAACTAAAGAAAAGGTACTTATTAACTTAATGGATTAAGCACCATCTGGCCTGCTGTAGATCCATAGCTTGATTAGAAGTCTACACAGGTTCGGACCAGACGCACGATCGACCAGTACCACAGGCGGATCAAAGCGACATTTACCTTGGAAAGTATTAGGCAGAGCCGGTACTTTCCAAGTTACCATGTTTTGGAAAGTACTAAATAAGTATTTGAACAAAGTGTGTGAAAAACTACTGTTAATATCCGCAATACAGAAACACTTAAAAAATGCCTTTAATTATAATCTTGAGTATGTAAATGTGTTTCAAATTTATGATTTCAGATATACATACATGTTTCCTAGCAAAGTTCTTAAGCACCCGAATAACTTTGTACGGAGAGGACCCTGAATGTATACGTTAGGTTTATTGATAGTAGATATATATCTACTATCTATAGTCTATCTGAAATCCATCTGCAGTCAATTCGTAGTCCATCTGTAGTCTATGTCTATCTATTGTAGATATCTATCTATCGTCTATCTGTAGTCTATGTTTATCTATAGTAAATATATATTTACAGTCTATCTGTAGTCTATCTGCAGTCCATCTGTAGTCTATGGATATCTATAGTAGATAACTATCTACCGTCTATTTGTAGTCTACATTTAGTCCATATGTAGTCTATTTATAGTAAATTGACCATGCTCGATCGAATAAAAAGGATTGCAGTGCCCCTAGCGGGGAATTTAAAAAGTTAGGATTACGAACTCACCAACAAAGCAAGCGTGGTGAAAAATGCCAATTACAAAGTTGCAAAAAATTGTCCAATTAATAGGAATGATCAATAAAAACGATTACAGAAGTCATTTATTTGACAGAATATGGTTATTGGCGAAACATGGACATATTCAGGAATGCTGAAATAAACAGAGCTTACATACACAGTAATCGAATATGCACCTTGTTCAAAATGCCCCCCGTCAGCAACAATGAACATTTAAATTCAAGAAAGACGTACTTGGACCAACATTGCACGTGTCCCTGTGTTACAATATCTAAAAACTGATGAAGTATGATGAGTATTTATTGCCTTTCATGTATGCGTTTTGTGCGATTGTGATGCCAATTCCTATTAATAAGACAATGCTTTACAATTCTGTAATTGACTATAAAATTAAAGACAACCAGCATACGTTTAATAAGTCATTTAATAAAACTCCTCTCCTCGACGTACAAAAATTTATAAAGCCAAAGCGCTTTCAGTTATCACCATGCCTTTCCTTCATCAGTGGCGAAATGAAAATTACAGTGCCAACAAATGCAAACATATAGGCCAGCCAGATCGGCAGGTAAAATTTACATATTATCCATTTACGTTTTAACAAAATTTACAATATTTTATTTTATAAAAAGGCATTTAAGATTTAAATAATAATTAAATACATATTACAATAAGGAATAAGGTTCATGACCAAAACGTATGTCGTCGAATCACAAATTACATCAAAAGTTAAACTCACAGAAAATTATGTAAAGGTTTGACAGGCATGAATGAAGTTGAGAACGAACGAGTCGCCAAACATAACTAAGGGTCTGAACAGGATCAAAATTACAAATAGAATCAAGGTACAGATAAATAAAAAGGAATTCATGAAGTAAAATATTACGTGGGCTATTGCAACTGATTAAAGGAAAGTTTTTTTTCAAACATAGGGTGGAAATTATCATTAATAACATACTGGGCAAGAGCAGTAGATAGTTTACTATTTTTAACATTATGAGCATGTTCAGCTAAAACGAATACTGACTGTACTGCCAATATAGAATTTAAAACAATTGTCAGTGGATAAAAGGGGGACAACTTACGCCCCGGCCTGGCTTTTCAAGTTATTTTTATCTTTATATTTATCCCAACGAATTCTTTTAAATAACGTAGTAACAGTCGACTGAACAGATTTAAACTTAAATTCATGGCAAAAATGAATAAGAGGACAAAAAATCGTCGGGTGATACGGAAGACTAGATTTATACGGCATAAGGTCAGCAACAGGAATAAGGTTAGTATTAGGTTGAATAAAATTACGGTGAATAAGGGCAAAGACTTTATAAATAAATTCATAAGAATAAGCGGCCTCATGGCCAAGGTTAAAGACAAAGTTAATTTTATTAACTAAAGCTGGTATGTTATTAATGCTAATTTGTCCTGTATGTTATTAATGATAATTTCCATCCTATCTTTGAACTCAGTATGTTATTAATGATAATTTCCATCCTATGTATGTTTGAACCCAGTATGTTATTAATGATAATTTCCATCCTATTTTTGAACCCAGTATGTTATTAATGATAATTTCAACCCTATATTTGAAATGGTAAACTATCTACCGCTCTTGCACAGTATGTTATTAATGATAATTTCCTTGCTATGTTTGAAATGGCAAACTATCTACTGTTCTTGCACAGTATGTTATTAACACCGCGTGCTGTTGGCCATCTCGGGTGCGGTATCCCCGTGGTTTGCGCGCTAGATTTGCACGCTACCACAAATGCCGCCGTGTTCATGCGGAGTACGATCACGTTAAACATGTGGGTCCGTAAGTCCTTCCGAGAGGTTGGTGGTAGGGGAAGGAGGGTACGGTCCCTGTGGATGCCTCCCCCACTGGGTTCCGGTCTAAATTGGGTGGCACTTCCCGGCCGTCCATACAGTTACCTTACACCTTTCTGGTAGGTCGGACGGTCTGGGTCTCAACAACAACAACAGTATGTTATTAGTCCTTCCGAGAGGTTGGTGGTAGGGGAAGGAGGGTACGGTCCCTGTGGATGCCTCCCCCACTGGGTTCCGGTCTAAATTGGGTGGCACTTCCCGGCCGTCCATACAGTTACCTTACACCTTTCTGGTAGGTCGGACGGTCTGGGTCTCAACAACAACAACAGTATGTTATTAATGATAATTTCCATCCTATGTTTAAAAAAACTTTCCTTTTAATTAGTTGCAATAACCCATATAATATTTTACTTTATGAATCCCTTTCTATTTTTCTGTACCGTGATTCTATTTGTAAATTTGATCCTGTTCAGACTCTGAGTTATGCTTGGCGACTCGTTCTCGACTTCATGCCTGTCAAACCTTTATCTAATTTTCTGTGAATTTAACTTTTGATGTAATTTGTGTTCCGACTACATACATTTTGGTCATGAACCTTATTCCTTATGGAAATTTGTATTTAATTATTATTTAAATCTTAAATGCCTTTTTATAAAATAAAATATTGTAAATTTTGTAAAAATGTAAATGGATAATATGTAAATTTTGCCTGGGCGATCTGGCATTTTTGTATGCATTTGCTGGTACTGTAATTTTCATTTCGCCACTGATGAAGGACATGGGAATGCCCGAAAGCGCCTTGGCTGTATAAATTTATGTACGTTGAGGAAAGGTGCTTTATTAAATGACTTATTAAACTTATGTTGGCTATCTTTAATTTAATAGTTTATTAAAGTTGACGTGTATCCATGCTAATTATTTGTAATTGACATTTTTCTTTTATCTCGCTTTGTTGTCAAGTTCATGTTCCCAGCTTCTTCAATTCTCCGCTCAAGGTGCTACAATCACTTTTATTCGACGGGACCATATTCATATATAGATAGACGTAGCGTGTACACTTATGGACCATTGATAGCGAAGTTATTCGGGTACTTACTACGACCTTTCCTAGCATGGGCGTCCATACGGTAGGGCAAAAAGGAGGCCCACTTGTCCACTCCTGGATGTTCAAAGCCACAAAGTGAACATCGAGTTAAATATGTTCAAAATAAAAAAAAAGACAGAGTTCGATTCCCGAATTCTGCCCAAACTGTAACAGCGTTCACGCAGAATACGGGCACGTAAAAGACGTGGGTCCGAAAGTCCTACCACGAAGTTGGAGTAGGGGAAGGAGTGTACGATTCTTGTGGATGTCGCCTAAACTGGATTCCATTTAAATTGGATGACACTGTCCAGACCATTCAAACAGATACTTTACATCCTCGGGTAGGTCGCACGGTCTGGGTTGAAAAAAATGAAAAAATTCTTAAAAATATTCTTGAGTTGCCCTTTCCTGAAAAAAATTCTATGGGCACCCATGCTTACTAAGGACCCTGTATGTAAAACAATGGTTCAGACTTGACGATTTTTTATCCGAAACTATCTTTATCAAAATGTTTCCAGGCTCAGACCAGGTTTGGGTTCTGTTACTGTAAAACCAGAGATGGTTAAGTCTAAAAATTCCTCTTGTGCAAACATTTCGACATTAATTACGGGACTAAAAATTTTATGCATATTTAATATTCAAATTTGCAGGTATAAAACAGTTATGAATAAATTACAGAGATACTTTTCATTTAATGTAAAACCTGCTACAGAATTATTTTTTACGCCGATGTTTCCCTGGTTTAATTAGTTTTTTCGCATTAAATCTTGAAACTTTTTTGTGGTTCAGTGTATATCAGAAAAGAGGAAAAATTGGTGTAATGAGCAGTTTTAATAGTGTTATTTCAAATGATGAACAAAAAATGAAAAAATAAAAAAATGTTTATGATATAGATATCAGTTTAGGAAGAAATTAAATATTTTAAAATGTAAGAATGTAGGTATTTGATTAGTATATGTATTATTTTCATTAATTTCAGTTCTATTGTACGAAGTAGTTAGAAAGTAATAACTAAATTAATAAAGTAATTTGAAATTTAATTGAGTTTGCCATTTAAAAAACAATTTCATTTTTGCATTAAAATAATATAATTTGGCGTATATGGGAGAAAAAAAAACCCGCCAAGTCGCCAAAGTTAAGAAAATGTGCCAAATCGCAAGAATAAAGAAATCAGTGGAAATATCTTGAGAAGGATTTATCGTAATCTGTGAGTGTGATTTTGTTCACATTTATCATAAAAAATACAATAAATCAAAATAAAAATAATTATTTGTTCAGGAAGTTAATATAGCAATAAATCCAACGATATAAAATCATATAAAAGAGCAAACATCTATGTGATGTTTATGGGCAATAATGGAAACGTCACAAAATGTAGTTTCATTAGTATTAACTGACGCTGCATGAAGTCACAACTGTGATATGGCAATCTGACGTCACTACATTGTTACTGTCAATTGTGACGTTACTACAGTATCGCAGTCAATTGTAACGTCACTACATCGTCTCTGTCCATTGTAACGTCGCTGTCACTGTCAGTTCTGACGTCACTACATTGTCACTGTCCCTTGTGACAATGTGTCAGTAGTAATATGTCAGTAGTTGTGACAATGCGTTATAGCAAAAAGTTTGCAAAAATGTGGCACATAACAAGTTTTCTTGTTGCCACTGGTGTTCACGGCTATTTACTGCTGATGATACAGGTCCACCGATTATAGTTGCTGCACTTAGAGAGTGGTTTCAATATTGAAAGTGCTGAAAGTGTAAAAGTCTAAAAAATAAATCATTTTCAATATTGAAAGTGATTCAATCTATTAATCACTTTCAATATTGAAAGGGATTCAATCAATTAATCACTTCCACTTTCAGTATTTCAATTACTTTTAATATTGAAAGTCTAAATGATAGTTGCTGCACTTGGAGAGTGATTTAAATATTGAAAGCGTTGACAATGTATTGATTGAAAGTGTAAAGCATTAATGCTTTACACCTTCAATAAATATAAAAAATCGCCAAAACGATCTTCGATGTTAACAAATTTATTTGACAAATCCTGTTTAAAAATATTAAAAAGAAAAAAAATTGCAAATCTTTAAAGACGATAATTATTCAAGAAAACAGGTAATTAAGCTCATTATTTAAGCAGAGAGGAAACATTTTAAATAGTAAATTAAGTAAAAAAAATCGAAATTATGTATTTATTTATCTTTCACATTTGAAACAAATTTCCAATTACTTTGGCGCAAACTATAATCTTGTTAAGTATTACTAATTTTTAATTTTTAATAAGCCGAGGAATGTTTTTAAAACCACAGGGCATAGAACGTTTTGATTTTTACTTAGGATGTTCCATCAGGCGTAGAGAAATAAAAATTGTCGAAGTTTTCCTTTCAAATTAATTCAGTGAAAAGGATTAAAATTAAAAACTCTGGAATCTGACGCTCCACTTGACTTTCTCTTACATTCATATACCAGACAGTATATTTAATCTTGTATAATATTCATTATCAGACAGAAAAATATGTGTGTTATGCAGATTTGTTACTCAAGTTATTATTTACAAAAATTGTGTAAGAATTCTTATAAAGTTTATATTTTCAAGTTCGCAACAATTTTGTGACGCCGATGAATTGAATGCATTTCGCCTACTCGTGTTAATAAAATCTATTATGTTTTACGGAATTCCTATGAAAGTCACGCCAATAACCTTGAAAGGAAATGTCTACGAGTGTATATGTTCGGTTTATATATAGTAAAAAGACCATGCACAATCGAATAAAAAAGATTGTAGAGATCCTAGCGAAGAATTTTAAAAGTTAGGATAACGAACTCAGCAATAAAATGAGATAGACAAAAAAAGCCAATTACAAAGCTGTTGATCATTGTCTAGTGAGTAGAAATCTACACCAGGAACAAATGAAACGCGTATATGGAAGGTAACAAATATTTGTCAAATTGTCTTCTGTAATACGGCAACACCAGCAATGCTTGTCAAAGTACGCGACCATGTTCTTTCTGGAATTCAAATGTGCATTTTTCTGTCGGAAGGAATCTTGAACAAGCTGTAAATTAAAGCTCTACGCATGTAAGCGCTATTTATTTTAGTATTCCCGAATATGACTGCGATTTGCCAATAACAGTATTGTGTCAAATAAATGGCTTCTGTAACAATGTCAAATGAATGTATTTTGTAACAGTGTCTAATGTCTTCTTTAACAATGTCAAATAAAAGCTTTCTGTAACAGTGTCAAATAAATTCCTTCTGTAACAGTGTCAAATAAATGCTTTCTGTAACAGTTTCAAATAAATGCCTTCTGTAATAGCATATGCCTTCGGTAACTGTGTTAAATAAATGCCTCTTGCAACAGTGTCAAATAAATGCCTTCTGCAACAGCATCAAATAAATGCCTTCTGCAACAGTGTCAAATAAATGCCTTCTGTAACAGAGTCGAATAAATGTCTTCTGCAACAGTGTCAAATAAATGCTGCAACAGTGTCAAATAAATGTCTTATGCAACAGTGTCAAATAAATATCCTCTGTAACAGTGTCAAATAAATGTCTTCTTCAACAGTGTCAAATAAATACTTTCTGTAACAGTGTCAAACAAATGCCTTCTGCAGCAGTGTTAAATAAATGCTGAAACAGTGTCAAATAAATGTCTTCTGCAACAGTGTCAAATAAATATCCTCTGTAACAGTGTCTAATAAATACTTTCTGTAACAGTGACAAATAAATGCTTTCTGTAACAGTGTCAAATAAATGCTTTCTGTAACAGTTTCAAATAAATGCCTTCTGTAACAGAGTTGAATAAATGCCTTCTGCAACAGTGTCAATAAATGTCTTCTGCAAAAGTGTCAAACAAATATCCTCTGTAACAGTGTCAAAAAAATGCCTTCTGTAACAGTGTTAAACAAATGCCTTCTGTTGTAGAATATTGTCTAATTAGTAGGAATCGATACTTGGAACGAACGAAACGCGTATAGTATAAGGAAGGAAAAGCTGTCAAAACTTCGCACCATTTGGGCCTTGAACACGGTGACACTTGCAATATGTATCAAAATTCGCGGTAATATTCTGTCTGGAATTCAAATGTGTATTGTTGCTTGCTGAAATAAGTGTCTCACTCGTTTGCCAATAATTCTATTGCGTCAAATAGATGCCTGCTGTAACAGTTTCAAGGTCGATCTCTACTCATTAGAAAATGCTCTACGACTTTGTAATTAGCTTTTTTGTCTATCTCCCTTTGTTGCAGAGTTTGTTATCCAAACTTTTTAAATTTTCCACTAGGAGCACTGAAATAACTTTATTCATTCGAGTATGATCATTTTACTATGGATAGACCTAACATGTACATTCATGTACCTTTGCTTACAAAGTTATTGGGGGTGCTTAAAGATTTTCCGAGGAACATTGTATAGTACTTTAAATTAGATTTCAAATTAGTGTTCTTGATGGTATTGCATGTATCGTAGTACTCCATACTGACAAGCATATAAAAAGCAACTGGTTATTGGATGCTGTTATCTGCAATGAGTGCGTAATCCTAAAATTCGAATAATTCGAATTCTAATCACGAAAATCAATAGAAATTCCATCTAGTTCCACTTTTTTGTGTTATGTGTTTATACATAAAATTAGATTGCGGTACACATAAAATTTTATTAAGTATAATAATACTGTACATTAAAATTACATCTATATAAATTAAAATTAAACTTTGTATTTGCAATATATGAGTAAGATGAAATTAATAAATTAACTAAATGATTTAGAATAGAATATAGATAAGATAAAAAAATACAGATTGTTTTTAGGTTTGCATTTTGATGACATGCATTGATTTTGAATTTTATATAGTAATCAATTGAATTTTTTTTTTTTTTGGTGCATTACTAATGTCTCATCTATATTCTATTTTATTTCTTTCATATATATATATATATATATAACATATTCGACGATAACACCCAGTATTTTTTCTTAAATATTTTCTTTAAAATGTTTATTTCTCCTTAAATTCCGAAATTCATTCTTCAAAAATTTCCAATTCCCATGCTCCACCTGTACACACACACCGCATTGATATTCGCATATTTCATCCAAACGGGGTGAATTCCGTTTCTAAAATAAGAACTTAACCCTTCCATATCCAGAAACCATAAAACGTCCGAAAAACCTTCCATGCCATTCCTAAGGGAGCATCGACATAAAATAAACATACGGAAACGCTGGAATAAAATTAGAAACTTGCATTGAAAAGCGAGACCGTAACAGGAGAAACTCACGCTGATGTTTTTAGATTAAATCGAAAAAAGAAGGAACAACTTTTATCGTGAGCCTGCTGTATAATTTACAGTGGAATGTCTCTCTATTTATACGGAGAACTTCATGAGAATCATGTCGTTGGAATTATCTTATTTTAGAATTTTTCTGTGTTCTGCACGATTGTCTTTAAATCACTAGTAACGCATTTTGATATTTTTACTTTCTCATACTAATACACGGTTAAAGTCTTTAAAGGACGACAGTCAATTTGTAAGGAAAGGAACATGTGTGTATATAGGTTAGGTCCATCTACTGTAAATAATTCATGATCGATCGAATAAAAGGGATCACATCGTTCCTATCGGAGAATTAAAAAGTTACCATAACAAACTTGGGAACAAAGCGCGATAGACGCACACAAAATGCCAACTACAAAGTTGTAAAGCTTTCTCTAATGAATAGGAATTGACACCTGTAACGTACGAAATGCGTATATGGAAGGCGATAAATATCTGTCAAAAAGTCGTATCATCCGCGTCTGTACCACAGTGATATATAAAATCACATTGTATAAAATAAATTCCTTCTGCAAAAGTTTTAAGGTTGATTTCCACTAATAAAGCAGTGCTTTACAACTTTATAATCGGCATTTTTTTGTCTAACTGGCTTTATTTTCGAGTCTGTTATTTAACTTTTTTCACTCTAAATGCGTAGGGCCAACGGCCGTGCCGTGCTGAAAACACCGGTTCTCGTTAGATCACCGAAGTCAGCCAGCATCGGACGCGGTTAGTACTTGAATGGGTGACCACCTGGGAACACCGCGTGCTGTTGGCATATTTCGGAAGCGGTAGCCCGGTGGTTTGCGCGCTGGATTTGCACGCTGCCACAACTGCCGCCGTGTTCATGCGGAGTACGATCACGTTAAACATGTGGGTCCGTAAGTCCTTCCGAGAGGTTGGTGGTAAGGGAAGGAGGGTACGGTCCCTGTGGATGCCTCCTCCAATGGGTTCCGGTCTAAATTGGGTGGCACTTCCCGGCCGCCCAAACGGTTACCTTACACCTTTCTGGTAGGTCGGACAGTCTGAGTCTCAACAACATCTCTAAATGCGTAAAAAAGCTATTTGATTCACTGTGTCCGGGGAATATTTACATAAAGTTGAATGTCATGCTTTACGCGGATTTTGCAGAGTACACAAATGACATGCGAGGGGGGGAGGTGTATGCCGACTCTTCGTGAAATAGTGACGGGAATCGAAGGCTTTGCTACTTATGCAAATCCATCCAGGTTTCCTATTGGATGATTGCTTCCGCACTTTATACGAATTCTCCATCTGCTAGTATATTTGAAGAAGGAAAATTGTCTATTATGCATTACATTGTCTGTTATGCATTCACCTATTATTGCATTGTCTAAGTACTTAGTTGTTGCTTCCGGATGTTTTAATTTTCTGGCGGGAGACTGACCGGTCCTTTTCCATCTTTTGTTATACATACGTACACACATACATACATACATACATACAACTTGATACGTGAGTCCGGCGTATTAGCGGCCGATTTCACGATGTTTTCTATAGACCAAAAACGAAAACGTACATTGGACAAGACATAGAAAATAGACCGAGGAACACATATTTTTGTTAAAACAGTTCTAAAAAAGTTCTCTCCAGTGCAGAAGAACAAGATGTGTTCCAGAGTCTCCTCTTCTACAGAGCAAATAAGTTAGAGTCAGCTAGGTGAAATCTATTCAAGCTGGCCTGGGTGACTATGTGACCTATCCTAGCCTTAGCAGCTAAAGTGGCAACCATTCTAGGGATTTTTTCTGAAATAATTAAGATCATTTGGATCCCTTTGGAAACGAAAAAGGTGACTGTTAATTTCAGTTTTATTCCAAGAATCACACCAGAGCACACAATCTCACTCTTTTGATCTTATTGAAACACCTAGAGACGATGACTTTCGGCAGTGGGATTGGTCTCATTGTGGATGGCAATTTAACGGAACTAGCTGTAATTTCATTACCATCTGTGTTGGCAAAGACACTGAAGAGCGGCCACAGAATCAGTTAAAATACTTATAGGGCGATCCTCCAATGAGAGGGGGCTCATTAAAGCTGCATTGATTGCCAAAAGCTCTGCATCAAGACTCGAACATGGGGCCGCTGGAACAAGAAACGCTTCATTTAAATTCTTTGATAAAATAACTTGCTCCAGCAATGGATTTGTCAAGGGCAACAGACCTATCGGTACAAATCTTAAAATGAGCATTGTAATAAAAAGATAAAAGGCTCAGGGTCGATTGCTTTAAAAGAAGGTCATCCTATTTCAGGGAGGGTTAGAGATCAAAAGACCAGAATGCCGCCGTTGACAGTATTCTAGAAGGCGGACGTTATCGCCGTTCGTGACGTCACTGGGTTAGAAGGAGAAGTGCCAGTTTCTCCGACTAGCATTCATTTCTATGGGAAAACATAGACTGTGTCAGTCGTTGTTTTAATATAATTTGTAATTCTATCATAAAAGTGAAGTTTAAGTGTAAATTTGTGTATTATAGATGTATATATATTAGTATTTTCACGTATATAAAGTATAATTTTGGTAAGCACAAAAATGCCTGGTTGATGCTCGGCTGCTTTGTGTTCAAATTATTATAAGAAGTCAATGGAATCTATCAGTTTTCATAGATTTCCAAAAGATCCTACACTCCAAAAGTTATGGATCGTGAAGTGAAAAAGAGAGTATAAAATACACATTGCTAACGCAACTGTCTGTTCGAGTCACTTTTCTGGTGAAGATTTTGAAGAAGATTTTCGGGCTAAATTTTGAATTTGATGCCAGTTAAACGATTAAAACAAGAAGCCAACGACACAAAAATCTCACATACCATTAATACCGCAGTTAAAAATAATGTTTTTAATATAGCAGTATAAAAAATACTTATGATTGACATGTTTCATTGATATGTAAAATAGGTGGTCCTCTAAGTAATCCAAAAAACAAGATTAATAAAATAAAAACGACGTCATATGCAGTATCTAAAATATATAAAAATAATTTATATTTCTGATACTAGCAATTATGGAGTTTTCTTTCTTTTTTTGGAGGGGGGGGGGGAGATATTAGCATTTTGTAAGCTAATTTACACAGTTTAGTTTATTGCATAATGTATGTAAAGTTAATTTTAAATACCTTAAGCATTTTACTTTGTTATTAATATACATAACCATAAAACGCAATTCTTTAGTAATCATAATATTGACATTATATTCACATCATCTGAAGTTATGGGACACTTCGTTTTGATATGTAAAAAGCTTAGAATACAAAACTAAAATCATCAAAGTTGAAATATAATGCATAAAAAAATTTATTTACAATAAAACTAAAAGCCAGCGGCACATTTTCCAGAAGAAATAAAAAAGTGGGAGATGATTTCTTAGAAATGCATGGCGCATATATATCAAAAGAGAAATGCGTTATTAAGAACTTGCAGTCAAAGTTAGCAAGCATTTCACCTTCTATATCTCTAAAAGCCATAACTTTGTTTTCACGAACCAGAACATTCATTCGGATTAAACACTTAAATAAAACTTTCATGCAACAATTAGTAGAGAGAAAAAAGCAAAGAAAAGCCTCTAAATGGTGTAAAAGCAGTATCGTGTCATAAAAATGGTATGTATTGATTTATTATTTATGATCCGTGTGAACATTGCTTTAAAATTTTAGAACTGTATATAGTTTATATTTAAAACTGTATAAAGTTTAATAACATCAATTTTGCATTCTTAACATATCTTTGTGAAAACTGACTTATCGGCTTAGCCAAGAGTCATAATATTCCACTAGCCCACAAAATGCATCGTCTTTTTGTTGGAAAAATAAAATAAATCTACTGCCATTGACTATCCATTCGACCGTCAACTCCCCCCTTTTCTCAAGATCCGATCTACGCTTTTTAATATAATATATAGTTATGTAACTACTAGATTGGTGATATTTCATAGTCATCAATATATGTTATATGTATGTGGGATATTTTACGCAATTAGATATTTTTGAAATGCATATTTATATTACATGTAGAAAGTATTATCAATATTTAAGATAATGGATACTATATTTTTAAAAATCCGATGATTAGATATTTATTCATATCTATATTAAAACACTTGAAATATAATTTTTATATTTACTACACTTTTCACGATATATTTCAGCTTTTATTATAAATAATATATGTATTATAATATTTTAATGATAGCCTATGCATTTATGAGAAGAATCATTTAATTTCATTCTTCTAAAATTTTATTACGAATGATCTTATCTCCTTTTCGAATGATAAGCGCGAACTTTCTAAACTTTATACACGTATCTCTATGTCCCCTCTTCTTGACTTGTAATCTCAGTGACGTCACGCTTCAGGTTTCTCTCCCGGTCGAAAAGCAACCCCCCTTCTCTGACCTACCTTATGTTTAAAGTACCTTGCTATTTGGTGATACAGCCAAGAAATCCAAATTTTAGTTGGCAACCAAGCGAGATCCAAGGAGGGTCGGAAAATCCATTGGGGTATTAAAAAAGAACTGGGTGGTAAGCAAGGTACTTTAAACATAGACTGGGTGGCAAGAGTGCAAATCCTATAACTAAAGGATTGTTGGGGATGATCGCTTCTGTGCGAGATACCTCTTACTCGGTTATTTTTAGGCAAGGTACTTTAAACATAAGGTAGGTCAGAGAAAGGGGGTTGCTTTTCGACCGGGAGAGAAACTTGAAGCATGATGTCACTGACTTACAAGTCAAGAAGAGGGGACATAGAGATAGATGTATAAAGTTTAGAAAGTTCGCGTTTATCATTCGAAAAGGAGATAAGATCATTCGTAATAAAATTTTAGAAGAATGAAATTAAATGATTCTACTCATAAATGCATAGGGCTATCATTAAAATATTATAATACATATATTATTTATAATAAAAGCTGAAATATATCGTGAAAAGTCTAGTAAATATAAAAATTACATTTCAAGTGTTTTAATACAGATATGATGATATGAATAAATATCTAATCATCGGATTTTTAAAAATATAGTATCCATTATCTTAAACATTGATAATACTTTCTACATGTAATATAAATATGTATTTCAAAAATATCTAATTGCGTAAAAAATTCCACATACATATAACATATATTGATGACTATGAAATATCATCAATCTAGTAGTTACATAACTATATATTATATTAAGAAGCGTAGATCGGATCTTGGGAAAAGGGGGGAGTTGACGGTCGAATGGATGGTCAATGGCAGTAGATTTATTTTATTTACCCAACAAAAAGACGATGCATTTTGTGAGCTAGTAGAGTATTATGACTCTTGGTTAAGCCACTGGATCCGTCAGTTTCACAAAGATATTTTAAGCATGCAAAATTGATGTTATTAAACTTTATAGCGGTTTAAATATATAAACTATGTACAGTTTTAAAATTTTAAAGCAATGTTCACGTGGATCATAAATAATAAATGAATACATACCATTTTTATGTCATGATACTACTTTTACACCATTTAGAGGCTTTTCTTTGCTTTTTTCTCTCTACTAATTGTGACATGAAAGTCTTATTTAAGTGTTTAATGCGAATGAATGTTCTGGTTCGTGAAAACAAAGTTATGGCTTTTAGTGGTATAGAAGGTGAAATGTTTGCTAACTTTGACTGCAAGTTCTTAATGACGCATTTCTCTTTTGATATATATGCGCCATGCATTTCTAAGAAAGTAATCTAACACTTTTTTATTTCTTCTGAAAAATGTGCTTCTGGCTTTTAGTTTTATTGTAAAGAAATTTTTTATGCATTATATTTCAACTTTGATTATTTCAGTTTTGTATTCCAAGCTTTTTACATATCAAAACGAAATGTCCCATAACTTCAGATGATGTGAATATAATGTCAATATTATGATTACTAAAGAATAGCGTTTTATGATTATGTATATTAATAACAAAGTAAAATGCTTAAGGTATTTAAAATTAACTTTACATACATTTTGCAATAAACTAAACTGTGTAAATTAGCTTAAAAAATGCTAATATCCCCCCCCCCTCCCCTCCAAAAAAAGAAAGAAAACTCCATAATTGGTAGCATCGGATATAAATTATTTTTATATATTTTAGATACTGCATATGAAGTCGTTTTTAATTTATTAATTTTGTTTTTTGGATTACTTAGAGGACCACCTATTTTACATATCAATGAAACATGTCAATCATAAGTATTTTTTATACTGCTATATTAAAAACATTATTTTTAACTGCGGTATTAATGGTATGTGAGATTTTTGTGCCGTTGGCTTCTTGTTTTAATCGTTTAACCGGCTTCAAATTCAAAATTTAGCCGGAAAATCTTCTTCAAAATCTTCATCAGAAGAGTGACTCGAACAGACAGTTGCGTTAGCAATGGTTATTTTATCCTCTCTTTTGCACTTCACGATCCATAATTTTTGGAGTGTAGGATCTTTTGGAAATCTATGAAAACTGATAGATCCCATTGACTTCTTATAATAATTTGAACGCAAAGCAACCGAGCATCAACCAGGTATTTTTGTGCTTACCAAAATTATACTTTACATACGTGAAAATACTAATATATATTCATCTATAATACACAAATTTACATTTAAACTTCACTTTTACGATAGAATTACAAATTATATTAAAACAACGACTGACACTGTCTATGTTTTCCCATAGAAATGAATGCTAGTCAGAGAAACTGGCACTTTTCCTTCTAACCCAAGGACGTCACGAACGGCGATAACGTCCGCCTTCTAGGATACTGTCAACGGCGGCATTCTGGTCTTTTGATCTCTGACCCTCCCTGATTTTTAGGTAAAGAAAATTTTGAATATACTTTACCCAAAACCTTTGACTGATAAATAGATCCAATGGTTCAACTGCCAGCCTAATTTCCATTGAATCCATACCATCTTTTGTCATAGAATTAAAACACATGTGTACTAAATTTAACTCGCTCTATATCTTTCTAATTGACTTTCCCCAATCTGCAAAAGGGACCGAAATAGTCCCCACAATCTCCCCCAAAACGGGGACCACTGGGTCCCCCCTGGTATCATTGGGGGAGCCACAGGGGTTTCCTATACAACGGCACAAGAAGTACATAGCTATTTGCCATATTTCGTGAGATACTGTCCTGAGAAAGAACTTTCCTTGTAACCCTGTATATTATTTTAATTAAATATTTTACTTATTTTCCACAAGTTTTGCTTAAAACATAATTTATTAATTTTTTTCTATAAATAAAAATATGAATTATAATTATATATAAACAGAACTTTCGTAAATATTTTTAGAAGTAGAAAAATAGAATTTATAAAATAACACCTAAGGCCTAGTCTTTAAAATTGAATTTTGAGCTTTATTTACGTTAACAAGAATTGAAGAAATATTTTTATGCTTACAGATAATCCACTTTTATTTCCTTCTGAGGCTTTCTTGGTGGCAGAGGAAGTGGTTAAAGAAAACAAAAATAATTTTGAAGTTTAGAAAAATAAAAGTGTATATAAGAAGAAGAAACTGTTAGTTTTGTCCATAAAAAGTATATTTAAAAATATATTTCAGGTTCGAATTCTTATTTATTAGTAAAAATTTCAGAACTGCAACGCATGGCAGAAATATAATATTTATTAACAAGCTGATAAAAATAGAATTAAGGTACAAGTAATACTATTATAGAAGTGAATAAGATTGTTTGCTTTTCAATTTGTAGAATAATTTTTCAATTAATAAAATATCGAATTTAAGTTCGTGTTGCTTTTGAGGTCTCTACAGTAAATAGTATAGTACATAGTACATACGTGTATATATATATAATATATATATATATATATATGTTACCGCTAAAGTGCAGAAATCAGTTATTCTACAGATTATCTAGGTAATGTGCAGATTAACTAGGGTGATCCGTTAAAGTTCCGAAAATTGTTTCATTTCTCAAATTACCTAGATAATCTGCACATTACCTACTAGGGACTCGTTAAAGTGAAAATAAGATCTTTGCTGGAACAACAGCAACGTTTCTAAAGAATCAAGTTAATACAACCAACAAATTAGTTGATAGAATCAATCATCAATCAATTAAAAAACTATAATACAAAGAATCAAACGGTTTAAAATATTATTACAATTAAGGAAATGAATTTGCAAAACATATGATAAAATTATACTTAGTTATTAGTGCAATATAAAGATTGTTGACACTTTGAATTACATAGCAATTGGTTTTTGCGACAAGCACACCTATTTGTGGCACATTTAGATTTGCAGTCATATTTTCTGAAACCCTGCCCAGTAACAAGGGATTGTTTTATTGCTGTTTGACGTAAATATAGTTCTACAGCAGGGACATCTTCTTCCGTTAAAAATCTCTCTTTGTAAACACTGAATTCAGATTTTGCATACAATTGTTTTAAAATACCCGTTTTAGTACCAAGTTTATAAAAGCCATCCTCTGTTTTACTAAGAACCACAGCTAAAATCGAGAAGGGCATCAGTTTTTGCTCTGTCTACTTCGGGTACTTTAATTCTCACGGTGACACCTTTATCCACATTTGGGTGCTTTGCATTAGAAACTGCTAACATTTTCTTTGCTTTGAAGTGAGAGAAACAAACTTTTGAACTTTAACGATACGGAAGCCGTTAATGCGCACATTACCTAGGTATAATGCGGAAAACTCTTGATTCCGCACGTTAACGGATCAAATCAGTTAATCTGCAGATTAGCTACGTAAGGTGCACATTAACGGCTTTCGAACTTTAACGGTAACATATATACATAGTACACAGTTCATAGTACGGAATACATAGTACACAGTACAATACATACGTATAGGATAAATACTAAAAATGTTGAAGTTGCAAGAAAACAAGCAATTGCTTGATGCTCACGTTTGTGACCTTGAGTGTCCAGGGAGGGGCGAAGTTTTTAAGATACTGAAGTGTTTTCTGTATTTTAAAGTATAATTTAGACATAATATTTTGAATTTTTGTATGCGTGAATATGTATTTGAGTGTCCATGTAATGCATGTATTTATTTTAGCTCGTAAAAACTTTCGAATGTTGGAGAAATTTAGAATATTTATATTTTGCTTTATACATTTATATTTTGATCAGAAAGAAGGCATTTGATGATGTGGGCAGCAAACGACTTTCACTACATAATGCAACGACTTTACTGCTTTCAGAAGAAATGGTGTGCAAGATCCGCTGAACTATGTGTTTACTTTCCCTGCAATACATGGTAATGTATAGGGAAAGTATTGGAATCATGCCGAAAATCGCAACTCGAGTTTTCGACGGATCTACACGTTTCGAGACCTCTAGAATACGAAAAACTATTTTTAGCGCGACGTCTGTGTGTGTGTCTCTGTGTGTGTTTGTCTGTGAGTCTGTGCAATGTATGCATCCACTCTAACTCAAAAACTAATGGACCGCATTTCATTAAATTTGGTAGGTAAGTCACTTGGATGTGACCCTGCTGCTGATTAGTTTTTGATATGATTCGTAAAAACAGAACCCGCCTTTCTTTGCGAAATGGTCCGTATAAATTTCATTTATCCGCTCTAACTAAAATACTAATTTACCAAATTTCACAAAATTTGGTAGATAAGTTATTTGTTAGATACTTTAGTGCTGATTAGAATTTGGTACGATTCGGAAAAACAGAACCCGTCTTTTTTTACGAAATGGCCCGCAAAAATTTCATGTATTCACCCTAGCTAAAATACTAATTGACCAAATTTCACAATATTTGGTAGATAAGTTACTTGGAGACAGCAGTGCAGACCTGGCCTACCTCTCGGTTTACAGGTTTAGTTCCGCACCCCTGAGAACTTACGGACCCACATGTTTAGCGTGATCGTACTCCGCGTGAACACGGTGGCAGTTTTTTCCTTTTCCAGCGGAGGGAATCGAACCCGGGTCTACCGAGTGCAATTCCCGCGCGCTGACCAGTGAGCTACCGCGCCCACGTAGATAAGTTACTTGTGGAACACTCTGGTGCTGATTAGATTTTAGCACGATTCGAAAAATAACAACCTGCCTTTTTTTACGAAATGGCCCGCAAAAATCGCCAAAATCTAGAAAAAAAAAAGGACTACGTATGCTGAAATGTATCAATTAAATTCTTGTTTTATACGCAATTTTTGACGAGGAAAAGAATATAATACACTCCATTATACTTTAGGACTAACCGTTCTCAAGATATTTGATATTTCTTGCATTTTTGTTACTCAGCTATCGGAAAAATGTCCAATTACCAAATAAAAACAAAAATTGAATTAAAAATGCAAATTTAGTGTTATTTGTTGCAATTAAACTCAATCTAATGAATTATTATTATTATTATTATTATTATTATTATTTTAAATGGCCAGGCACTTTGACCTTCGTCATTCGCCTTTATTACAGCGGCCAGAGTGTGAACCATTCAGCCGTCCATTAACGTTGCCCCAGGCGCACCAGAGGGGGGCGGATCACATTGCGCACACAACACAAACATCCATGCCTTACGTGGGGCTCGAACCCACAACGTGGCGATCGAGCGATTGCTACGGAAACGCTTGCCTTTGACCACTCGACAACCACGTCGGCTATCTAATGAATTATTAAAGAAATAAAGAAAATATGAATTTGAGTCTGGAGGGAAAGTCATGTGCTGCCCACATCTGATTTTTAGGTATTGGTTTAACATCAAATAAATTAAAATTTGGCGCTTTTGTAACACACTTCTCCAAATAGAATGACTCATTTAATAAAAAATTCTCATCAAAATGCAATTGCCATGTAAATGATATTTCGTGAAATGAATGACTATTGACTCCTTGGCTTCAAAATCCACAACTATTATAAAATATTTCTTCTCTCGTCAATGTAATGTACATCCACGAAAGTGAAGTTAACAGACTTGTTGCATAATATTGTGAGCATGTTTGATGATACTACTTTTTAACTAAGTAATTCTTTATACATTTATTTGAAAAAACGTACAATATCTAAAGAGCGGTTCATGCTAACGTTCTAAAGTTTGTGTCAATCGTTTTATCATGAAAATTAATGTAAGAAATGATTATTCATTTCATTATTGAAAGTCCTGAATTTTGAATGAATTTTTTTTTTTTTCAAATTCGTTCTAAAATTGCGGGAGGGGTGTTTCGAACATTCGATTTTGCTTACAATCAATAGGGTTCCAGTATTCACTGACTGTAATAATTGCATTACATTATTTAAAAAAAAAAACTTCGTTCGCTATGATATATCTCCCCCACACCCAATCGAGTTTATAGAAGACTAACTGCTATACTCGCCGTTGCTTGTGATTAAATTTATGTAAAAATCCAAATAGTATTTTAAAATCATATCGTTCTTCAAAAAATTCTATTAAACCATCATATTTAATCACATCGTTCTTCAAAAAATTATATTAAAACATTAAATTTAATCAGTTAAAAGTTTGTTAGTTTATTTACGCAAGCAGTATGGGGTTTAAAATACCTTTTTCAGGAACAAAATTTTGAATTGAATGCCCATGTCAATTATTTGGAAAAGCGCTGCTTCATATCTAAGAAAATACCAAGTCAATAAGTGGGAGCATTCTAGTATGATAAAAAGCACTAAGCAATGGCTGAACTTCATATCCAAGCCTCATACTATATATTGGTCAGGTCGCGGACTTTTGCTCTACGTGGCATGGGCGCCCATAGAACTTTGTCATAGGGGGGACCACTGACGCCAGTGCGGCAAACTCAATAAGATGTACAACATTGACTAACTTAATGCTCACGTTTGTTACCTTGAGTGTCCAGGGAGGGGTAAGTGTCCCCTCTTGCCCTCCTTTATGGACGCCCATGCTACGTTCAGCTGTTAGGTTACCATTATGGGACGACTTCAACTGCCGAATTTTCAAACTAGAATTTTTATTTTCTTGGTGCAATTTGGACGAATTACCTTAATCGGAAATGGTTCTCTTGACATTTTTTTTATTCTAAGAAAAATGATTTATTGGAATTTTTCCTGTAATAGATGCATAGCATATTTTAAAGAATTTTATCCTCATGTTACATACATTTCAAACATCGTTCGAGTAAGAAAAGAACGACATTTTCCAATCCTAAACCAGAACAAGTAAAATCCCCCCCCCCCTACCCCTCTCTCTTTTTACAAACCTTCGGCAATATCAATAAATCAATGCCATCCTTAAACATATTTTAAAAGATAGCAGAAAGTCAGATCTGAAAAATCTTTGTTTCAAAACCAATTTGTTATTTTCAAAACTTTTATGTCATAACCACGATAAATCCATTTAAATTCGGAATTCAGGAACGTTCATGCATTTTTCAGTCCATGAAAATTTATTGATTGTTATTTTTTTTTTTTAAATTTTAGTGGTGAATGTATTTACTGAAAATCATTAACGTTTTTAAAATAATCGTTAATGCTCTTAAATAATCGTTTTCGTTTAAATATATTTTTAAAATGATTCGCAGTAAAAAGAACATTACATGTACTATTTTAAGATAATTGAAAAAATTTTGTTCATCAAATGAAAATATTTTAAAGTTTTTGTCCGTTAAGTTCAAGATTTTATGACGACATATCAACATCTTTCTTATAAAAATTAATTAATAAATGAACTGTATATACACATTCGCATTTAATAAAATCTGATGTGTCCAATATATGACACTCTTTACACGTTAGCAAATATTTTTATATTGGAAAAAGCAATACCACGCATTAAAACCTTCTTACAACTCTATTACGTAACATTTCAATTCATTTATTGCTACTACAGGCTAACAATAACTAATGAATACACTCTTTGTTACTATTAATTAGCGATAATTAATCAATAACAAAATTAATTAGTAGTTCTTTGAAACTAGCAAAAAATGTTAATGAATTAATAGACTTATTGCTACTACAAATTAACAATAATTAATCAATAAGTTATTTTTACTATCAAATATCAATAATTCATCAATAACAACAATTAATCAATTGATTTATTATTATTACCAATTAAATTAAGGATTCCAAATTTCGTGTAAATTGCTGGATTATTTCAAGCGATATTATGTTCACCTTGGAAAAATAAAATATCTAATGCTTAAAGAACGGCTCATCATAACTCCTAAACAATGGTATTAATTTATTTCTGGTTAAACGTACAAACCAAACATCTTCTCATTTAGCAACAAGCACCCCATTTATTTTTTTATACATTTCGTTTCCATTTAGATCAAAAACGTGGAATATACTGAGATAGCATCCTAAAAATGATGTGGTTTGCTTTTAAATTAAAAAATATATATATATAGCAGGACTATATGTTTAACATTTTTTTTACATTTACCTTTTATAATTTTTCGATATTCGAGAAACAATCTTTGAACATTCAGCGGCTTATTCTGTTTCGAGCCCTCTGAAAATGCCCTTTTACAGTTACTGATTTAAATAATCGTACCAAATTTCACTAGAATGTTTCAATTTGTTACAGAGTTATCGTGACCACAGATTTACAGGCAGGCATAGAGACACACAGTCATTATTCTAAAAAAGTATCTCAGTCCTATTCAGGTTCAAATTATTTAATTCCATCCAAAAACAAGACTTCAATTTTGATTCTCGTTACAATACTTTCACTTTGCATATACTATGTATTGTAGGGTAAGTAAAAATGATAAAAAGTTTTCTGAAATTAGTTCTTTTGAATTTTCTGAACAAAAGTCAATTCAAAAACTATAATTAATAATTATAACTTCACACACATATATGTCGGCCGTCCAAATAGTTGCTCTTAGTCCTCTGGACGAGTCGGACGGTCTGGGTCTTCAACACACATATATGTCATGTCAATTAACAAAAATCCTTAAGAAGATATATTTAATAAAACAAGAAAATATTTAGTTAAATAGTATTTTATTTAAATGAAATTGAGATGATATGGTGGAGCATACTGAATACTATGGAAAATACTTTAATAAAATAATCTGCAAAAAATTGCTTATTAAATTTATGAACATAGCTTTGTGTAGCCGTTTATCTAGAGAATAGCTTTTGATAGCCATTCACCGGATAATATTAAGAACTAGCAGCATACCCGTTCTTCGTACGGAGTATATAATATAAAAAAACTTATAATTCGCAATCATGTGCAAATTCTGTTAAAATATTAAATTTATTGCTCCTAAAGAGAAGTTTAAGAATATCTGTTCTCACTATTCAAAATTATCTTCACGGGCAGATCTGAATAATCATCCTGGTCCATTTTGTAAGCAAATTTACAAAAAAAAAAAAAGGAATTAAATCAATATATGCAACCCCGTACTACTTATATTGTCGCACATTAGAAAATATGCCAGTGTGTTAGTAGAAGATTACCCGTATTACAATATGAGTCTAAAAAATCTTTACCAAAATAAAACAGATAACGTAATAAATTGAAAATATCAATAATTCCCGTAATCTTTATAATAGAAGGTCGTAATTGATTCCAACATATGCCAGTATATATCAAAATATACGCCAATATACATGTACTACTTATATTCTCGTAGATTAGAAGATATACCCGTGCATTTGTAGAAGATTACTCGTACAACGTACAATATATGAGTTTAAACAATTGTCATAATAAAACAATTGCATAATAACTTGAAAATATCAATAATCCCTGAATCAATAATCCCCGAAAATATCAATAATAATAATGTTTAAACCTGAAGACCGTAATTGATATTATCCGGTCAAAAATGCTATAAGAAAAATCAAATCGTTCTTTTCTAAAATATATTTTTATATCCATTTATTTATTATTCAAATCGAAAAAATAATAATTAAAATTAACAGACAGATTTAATTTAATTGCGTTTCTGAGCAACATGTTATAAGATAGAATCTTCCTCATAAACTGCGAAATTAAATAACCATTTTAATTTCTTTATACTTTTCATTGAACAGTAAAAGCTTGTGAAAAATAAACCGTGGAGATAGATTTCCCATTTAAATCATGTTTCAAACAATTCATGTTTTCAGAAAGTGACTAATTAGCGCAAAAAATCTCCCATCAAACTCAGATAAAAGTTTTAATTCACTTTCAAACGATTTTCAAGCTTTTCGTTTGGATAAACCACGGAGTTAGAGAGTAGAACTCCTAGGAAAAAGTTTCGTTTTTCATTAATATCTCGACAACCCCTGGTCTTAGATACTCGAAACTTGGGCTAAATTTATGGGGAGCAATTTCAAGGCTATCGACAAAATTTCATCAAATTCGGTTTAGCCGTTCTCCCGTGATGACGGGACAAACAGACAGGCAGATTTTCAATTTTATTTATATAGATAGATACTAGTATTGCATTTCAATGATATTTTTAGATATAGAACAGTATCTTGTTCGGCGTAACACTCCGTTAATTAAAATAGCAGCCATAAATCGCAGGGTCTAGAAGAAAGCCCAAATTTGGCGTTATTCAGACTTCAGTCATCTATTATATCTAACCTACAAGGTTAACTTGCTTAACAGCCAGTGTAAAGAACAATGGTTTCTGTGGGGAATCAAACCAGACATTACTATGTCTAGAAAGTTACTCAGCCAATAATATTTTCTTCTATATCTGAAGTCTACGGTAAGAATCCGTAGCTTCATTAAGAGGGGATTTGGAGGTCGGGACCCATCAGAGAATCCATATCAGCTCGTAGAAATGATATTTGAAGAAATGATAACACCCCTCCCAAAATAAAAATTAAAAATTGACGACGCTATTGCTAAGCAATAAATAAGGGAAAAGTAATAAAATCTCGCAAAATTCACTTGTAGAGAAAAGAAAAATTTTACAATATATAGATGTAGAGTATATATAAAATGTATAGATTTGGGATATAAGGAATGTATAGATTTAAAATAAATATAGTGTATAGGTTTAGAATATATAAAATATATGACTCAATTCATAAATTGAATAAAATATTTATGAATAGTCGCATTAAAAAAAGGGGGGGGGGAATTATCAACCAGTAATATTAATGTCTAGAATTATATTAAAAATTAAAAATTATATGACATGTTCAAATACTGGTACATATCGGAGGTTAAAGTCATTCTGACTAGAAACTCCTCATCCGGAACCTCAATACACGCACAACAAACAAAACTTATTTTAAAAAGATTATCTTACAAGGATGATGAAAAAACGATTAA
Source organism: Amaurobius ferox (assembly GCA_951213105.1). Taxonomy (NCBI): domain Eukaryota; kingdom Metazoa; phylum Arthropoda; class Arachnida; order Araneae; family Amaurobiidae; genus Amaurobius; species Amaurobius ferox. The sequence goes on along the minus strand of OX578148.1, from coordinate 101,453,998 downwards.
ATATTTTTTTAAATATTTCGAATGAGACAAAGTATCTCGAAAACCATAGAGACCGAAAAAATACAAATAATCTCTTTGCATATTCCAAGATTTATTTTTCTTTTTTGTTAAAGAACACAGAGGAATAGGATGGGAACTGGAATTGATATTTTTATTTCAAAATTTTAGTTTGCAAACATATCCACGCGCGCGCACACACACACACACACACACATACACACACACTGTGGTTTTCAAGATACTTTGTCACATTCGAAATATTTAAAAAAAGATTTAATCATTTTTTCACACACACATAATGACAAAAATGAGATGTATAGAAAATGCTTGGGAAAGCATTTCTAAGATTTAAGTGTTTACTTAGATAAGCGTTTACTTTATAAGAACTGACATAGAATAAAAATTCTAGTCTGTGATTTTTAAAGGATCTACACATTTTAAGCATATCTGAACACGAAACAACAAATTTGGAATTTCTGTGTGCTTGTGTATCTGAGTCTGTGGGCAAAATATCTTTAAAATAAATAGAACAAATCAAATAAAATTGCATACGATTATATTAATAGCTAAATCAATCGATTATATCAATCGATAAATATCAGAGGCTTATTAAATTTCATGGAAATCAGACCAAAGAAAGGCGGCCCTCAATTGTTCGAATATTTTTGTTCGAAAATTCAAGAAAATCATAAAAGAAAAAATAAATATTATAAAACTTTTCACAGAAATAAACATTCTATATTTAATGTTTTTATATAAATGCGAATGGCGCCATTTACAGAACGGTAGCATGCATTGTTTTCGAAATAATGAACCTTTTTTAATTTTTGATTTAAATTAGAAATAATTATAAAAAATAAATGTTTTAAGTATTTTAATTCTTTTGACAGAGTATTCATTTATATGTTCACCGTTATAAAATGAGTGAACTTTTTGCAACCCAATAATTTTTAGCAGAAACAAAATGGCTACCATAATGTTTGGGACTTATTATGAGCTGTTCTCATAATATTAGAAATAAGTTCCACAGAGATAGCGTGATACCCCTCGGAGCGGAAAAAAAGGGATTTATATGAGAAACAAATAGATAAAAAATATGTTTACGTCATTATTATTAGTACAGCTATTTTTTAATACAGCTAATTTTTTGAACAGATTTTGTCACTAACGTTTCCATTCAGTAAAACTCATATCTACAAAATAAATTGATAAATCGTTGGTAAGATTTCTGCATGGCATATAATCAGCTGAAGAATTTTAATTTTGTTATATTTCTTAACACATTTTCATCTCCTTGTTAGAAAACATAGTTAAAAATAGCAGTATTATATTGCTCCTCTCACATCCAGAAAGTCAATACTTTCTGGGCTGCATGGCATATAATAAGCTATATAATATAATCAGCTGTATATAAGCTGTAATAATTTCTGCATGGCATATAATCAGCTAAAGAATGTTAATTTTGTTATATTTCATAACGCATTTTCATATCATTAGAAAACATAGTTAAAAATAGTAGTATTATATTCCTCTCCTCACACCCAGAAAGTTAATAATTAAAGAATGAAATGTTCTTGAATAAATGGAATGAAATTACATTTTATTAAGTAAAAAAAAAGTAAACATTTTTTGTAATACTTAGAATTGTAACATATTGAAATTTGTATTATATTAGCATTTATTTATCTTTTAACAAGAATATTAGAAGAATAAAAAAGTTAATGCAACAATTAAAAAAAAATCGGATTTTTCAAAACTTTTAGGCAAAAGAAATGAAAATAAATTCTTTGCATAGATAGAAAATAAATTCCTTGCATAGACAGAAAATAAATTCTTTGCATATATAGAAAATAAATTCTTTGCATAGATAGAAAATAAATTCTTTACATAGACAGAAAATAAATTCTTTGCATAGATAGAAAATAAGTTCCTTGCATAGACAGAAAATAAATTTTTTGCATAGATAGAAAATAAATTCTTTGCATAGATAGAAAATAAATTCTTTGCATAGATAGAAAATAAATTCTTTGCATAGATAGAAAATAAATTCTTTGCATAGATAGAAAATAAATTCTTTGCATATATAGAAAATAAATTCTTTGCATAGACAGAAAATAAATACTTTGCATGGACAGAAAATAAATTCTTTGCATAGATAGAAAATAGATCCTTTGCATAGATAAAAAATAAATTCTTTGCATGGTGCAAGCATTTTTTAAATGCAGAATGTCATGGAATCGGAAATAAGATGTTATTGATTTTCATCTCTGAAATTTTAGCTTGCAAAAATATTTTTCCCGAATACATTAAGAAGGTATAAGAAGAATCTAAAAATGTTCCCCCATTTTTGAGTTTAGACTGTTGAATTTAAACGTGAAATATTTTATTTATGCCTAGTTAAGTATGAATAGAGGCATTGCTTGCATTTTAGATAATATGCAAATTTTAAAAATATTCAAAGTCATATTTGTTCAAAAAATTTTTAAGTATTTGTTGGCGTATAAAAGATTTAAAAAAATGATGAAAATTATTTATGTACATGAATCTTTGTTAAAAAAATGCAATTCATGCCTAAATCTATAAATTCAAATAATGCAATATTTTGGATCTTATCGTTAACAACTTTACGAAAATATGACTTCTTGCTGCCATTGCAGATATCGGCTATTACATGCTGATGAGACAGACAATAATAAGCGCGAAACCGGCCCATGGATGTTGGTATCTGCAATGGGATTGTCCTCCGCTTCTTGGTGTTCCCTGACTCACGAAAAAAATATCTGAAAAAAGGATCGAACAACTATCGCTGATATTAGCATCTCTGGTCGGGTTTAGCGCTTATTATATGCTTGTCAGCATAAAATAGTCAACATCTGCAATGGCACAAAGAAAACAAACTTGCTTAATAATTTTGCGAAACTATATGGCAGGGGTTCTTAAAACTTTTATTTCCATGACCCAAAATCAACTCTTGGATTTTATTACGCGATTCATGAAATATTATGCGGCAAAACAGCAATAATGTACTAACAAGTAACACAAACGTCTCATACATTTGATGTACATTATAATAATAAGCCTTGATAAAAAAAATATTACAACAGGTATAAATTCCGTACGGAATATACAATATAAAGAAATTTAAAATTCACAACGCTCCCCAACCTCCCATCGTCCCCAACATTCCATCCTTCTTAACCTCACCGACATCCCATCCTCCTCAACCTCACCAACATTCCAACTCCACCAACATCCCAACCTCACCAACATTCCAACCTCACCAACATCCCATCCTCCCCAACATCCCAACTTCACCAACATCCCAACCTCACCAACATATCATCCTCCCCAACCTCACCAACTTCACCAACATCACTAATATCCCATCCTGCCCAACCTTACCAACATCCCATCCTCCCCAATCTCACCAACATCCCATCCTCCTCAATCTCACCAACATCCCATCCTCCCCAACCTCACCAACATTCCATCCTCCCTAACCTCACCAACATCCCATCCTCCCCAACATCTCCTAATCCCCAACCTCACCAACATTCCATTCTCCCCAACATGTCATCTCCCCCAACATGCTATTCTCCCCCAACATGCTATCCTCCCCAACATCACAGCATCTCCAACATCCCATTCTCCTCAACAGAAATTGTCTGCATTTTATGAGTATGTGTATCACGCAATCCTCTTATGCTCTGATTCAACTTCTTTAACTTCGGAACTTAAAGTTTTGAAATATTTAGCTTGAAGTAGGGGGGGGGGGGTAATTCTTCTATCATTGATAAAGCATAGGTAACATTTAACAGAGAGAGTTCACTTCCCCAACATCGTTGGTTTGAAAATTGAAAGGAATATTATTTCCTTCCAATTTTCTCAGGCTCTTATTGTTTATGCCCGTACTACATCTGAACTAGATTTTTGGAAGGAACATTTACTTATTTGAACTCTGATAATCTTGTTAAAGCTAAAATAGTAGTTCCTTACGGCACTGCAACCTGGAAAAAATATCCTCCATTCACATATTTGACTTGATAAGTTAGCTTTTACAACCCTTTGAAATTATTTTTCCTTCAAAATTATCTATTTCCTTCTAAATTCCAGTCTCCTTCACTAAGTAGATTGATCAATTGTTATTTGAGCTTAACTGATAATGTTAGCTAATATAGCTTCCGAAACGTTTAGTTTCTTATTTTGTTCATATTCTTCAAGTTCCAGTTCTATATTTTTGTACGTTTTACGTAGTTTGTTCGCAATTTATTTGAATATAGCTTATACAGCTTCTGAAACCGGTTACAATCGTAATTTTTGGTATAGTCTGCTATTTCCTATCATTTTTACTGCTATTGGATCATATCTTTTGAAGATTAATAACTTTAGCTGACATAGCTTCAGATACCAATTACCGAACCGGTAAAGCTTTATTTATATTCTTCTTATTTCCAGTATCTTGCTTTGGTAATTTGTTTAATTGTATGCTATTTGATTATTGTAGCTAATGCAGCGGTGGTTGTTTATCTTTATTTTTTGTCAATTCTTTAATTATTGTTGTTTATTTAGTTATTTCTTGATTAACTGGTTTTTAAAATTTCGTGTTTTGATGAAGGTAGCTAATTTAACACCAAAACACCTTGTTTCCGTCATTTTGTTATTTGCTACATATTTCTGAGGATTTTGAATATGGTTATCCCAATCTTTATGCCTTAGATGCTTTCATCTCATTTCACTCTTTTTACTTTACCACCTCTTATCTTACTAATTTATATTTTAAATGATCTACATGTTCAGAGGTCATTATTTTTTAAAACAGAGAATTGAAGGAAATCTTAAAATATCAGAAAAGTTTTATTTTATTGAAAATTATTATGTTTTTTTTCTGAAGACTATAAAAAATTGGAAGAATTTAATCGTATTTGCTAAATTTTTACTTAAACATAGTAGTAACATGAAGTAGCTAAGATATTATAATGTTAAGCTGAATAAATGGAAGTAGTTATACAAAGACATTCTTTTATTACATTAAACTTTATGAGGTCTAGCGAAAAAATAGATAAGGATAATTTTAAGAATACGTTTTACGTATTACTGCAAGCAGTCTTTTAAAATTTTGAATCTTTTGAATCTTTTAAAAAAAAAGTGTGATAATTAAGTATTTGATATAACTTTGTCTTTATTTCAAATATTTTAAAATATTAAATACTGAAATATGCTGTTTAGAATAGGAAAAACTGATATAATCATTATTCAAAAAGAGATGACAAAATGTATTGAAAATAAAGTGTGATTTGCTTTGTGAAATTAAAATATTTCTAGCCTGCAAGATAAAATTGAAATATTTTCAGATAAAATTGAAATAATTTTTTATTCGCAAAGTCCCATTAAAAATAATTTTACCAAGGTCAAATTAAAAGGTTTTAGACTAGTGAGATTAAATTAAAATATTTTTTGCCTACGGGATCAAATAAAAATGATTTTGATCTAAAAAGTGAAATTAATAATTTTAGATCCATTTAAATTTCGAGATTCATTTAAAATTATTTATGGCCAGAGAGGTCAAATTCAAAATATTTTTGACCTGAGAAGTCAAATGAAAATATTTTTGAACTGAGAAATCAAATATAAATAATTTTGGAGCTGCTATGTCGAATAAAAATGCTTTCGATTGTCGAGCTCAAATAAAATTATTTTTGATTGGCGAGGTCCAATTAAAAATATTTTTTACCCATGAGTTATAATCGAGATATTTTTGGCCTGCGAAGTAAAATAAAAATAATTTTGGCATAAGAGATTAAAGTAAAGTATTTTCGACCGGCAAGGTCCATTTAAAAATACTTTTAAATGACAAATTCAAAATATTTTGGACCAGTGAAATCAAATGCAAAATAGTTTTTCTTCGGGGTCAAATTAAAAATGATTTTGGTCTGCGAGGTCAAAATGTTCATATTGATGTAGACTATTAGAAGAGCTATGGAAAATATTGGACACCCTGTTACATAGAAGAGGAGATATTTTTTTAACAGGAGTGAGAAGTCAACCAAAGAAAATCCTGAAGTGAAATCTATCAAAAAGATCACATGTGTTCACCTGTTATTTTGGGTGCAGAAACATTTTTTACTATATATAGGGTGATTAAAAAAAGATGGACCAAACTTTTACGACGTAGTAGTACACACTAAACCAAGTTGCGGAGTACGATCACGTTAAACATGTGGGTCCGAAAGTCCTTCCGAGAGGTTGGTGGTAGGGGAAGGAGGGTACGGTCCCTGTGTATGCCTCCCCCACTGGGTTCCAGTCTAAATTGGGTGGCACTGCCCGGCCGTCCAAACAGTTACCTTACACCTTTCTAGTAGGTCGGACGGTCTGGGTCTCAACAACAACACTAAACCAAGCATTTTTCGTCACAGTTTATCGGATCAGAAATGAAATGTAAAGGCGTTACAGGGCGCTTACTCGATGGGAAGCGGCAGCTCCGCAAACTTAAAAGCGTCATTCTGGTTGTTATTTTCTGGTTGAAGAAGAAAACCACGTATGTAAATTTTATCTGGAGAAGAAGAAGAACCCTTTAAATTTGTATAGAAACTCGTTGCCAGAATTTCGGTCGCTGCTGCCGAAGTGTACAGTATGCCTGGTCTGTTCGAGAGAGTTTGCTGTGAGACGTGCATTCAGGTTGTTGGTCTCTCTTTTGAGCCATTACTGTAATTATTGTTTATTAAATGTTAGTTTATAACTTCTAAGACATTCTTGTGTTTTTGCCTCGTTTTATCGGTTTCACCATTAAGCGCCTACTGGCTCCTTTGCGTTTCATTTCCGACCCGGTAAACTGTGACGAAAAATGCATGGTTTAGTGTTGTTGTTGTTGAGACCCAGACCGTCCGATCTACCAGAAAGGTGTAAGGTAACTATTTTGGATAGCCGGGAAGTGCCACCCAATTTACACCGGAACCCAATGGGAGAGGCATTCACAGAGACCGTACCCTTCTTCCCCTACCACCAACCTCTCGGAAGGACTTACAGACCCACATGTTTAAAGCGATCGTACTCCGCATGAACACGGCGGCAGTTGTGGCAGCGTGCAAATCCAGTGCGCAAATCACCGGGCTACCGCAACTGAAATATGCCGACAGCACGCGGTGTTCCCGGGTGGTCACCCACCCAAGTACTAACCGCGCCCGATGCTGCTTGACTTCGGCGATCTAACGAGAACCGGTGTTATCAGCACGGTAGAGCTGTTGGCCACTTGGTTTAGTGTGTACTACCATTTCGTAAAGTTTGGTCCATGTTTTTTTAATCACCCTGTATAGTGCTGATTATCCCTGTTTTAAGTGGCAGCCTACTAACGCGACTGCGATTACTTAATTTTGAGACGGTTTTCTGGTTACCATCTGTGTCCAGTTATTGAAATATATAAAGACATTTATGGTTTAAAAGCCTTATATAGTGCTATCCACATAAAGTATTGATTTTACATCAAAATATTGAGATTTTCGAGATTGTGCCTCGTGATTGGGAAACAACATAAATGATATTTTTTTCCTTCGAAAGAAAGTATTTTTACTTGCTCATAAAAAGAAATGGAAAAATTCTACAGAAAAGTATATTTTAAGATATCTTAAGCGCATTTAGAATACTATTGAAAATGTGTCTATCTGCAGCTGAGGTGCAGACACGAGAGCGGAGGAGGAAATAATTGCATGTATTGCTGGGAAATTTTATATGTAAATACATTATGTAAAAACTAGAACTGCAATTTTTTTTATAATTCAGACGATTAACATGAAATATTCGAAATTAAAAAAAAAATTATACCATTATTTCTTGGAAAGATAATAAATAATTTTTTTTATAATGGTTTGTGAAATAATAATTTTTCATAGTGTATTTTCTATGTAATCAACATTTTTTATCACTTTACAACAAAGTTGAAAAGTGTTTATGACTTTGTTCATTCTGTCTGTCTGTCTGTCTGTCTGTCCGTTAGCACGATAACTGCCGTAAAAATGACTTAATCAAAATGAAATTTTAGTATGTTGTTCAGACGGTCTATAAGACCTATGGGAATATAAATGAATAATATCACCCAATTAGTTTTGGATTGAACCCGGGTTGAAAAAATGAAATACATTGAGCTCTATGGGACCTAATTTTTCAAACATTTTTTAAGCGGATTTAAAATTCACAAATTGCTTCGAAAATTTTAGGTAATAGTCAAATTGTTCCATAAAATATATATAAAAAAATTCAGCGAAATATATTCAGAAATTTTTTAAATAAAAATTAAAATAATAATTACCCATCTTATATGAAACGATCACGTAACCATGATATGAAACGATCACATGACCCACTTCAAAATGATATATGACATCCATCTTGTTTCAAAATCGTGATTTTTTAAAGTTCTTTTTAATTCATATTGAGTGTTGTATCCGTCCTAAAACTATTTTATTTTTGCTTAAATTCTGTGCATCTACATACTAAAACAACACAATGACAATATATCTGAGTTTAAATTCTCATTCAAATTTGATTATTTCTACAACTAATCCTATTTTTCACCTATGTAAAATGTAAACAGCAAAATATGTAGAATGAGATGTATTAGAATTACTGTATTCCTTTAACACAAAATAATTCAGTCCATGGAGTCTGCATGGCCGATATGAATGAAATATTAATTGATTTTATAAACAGAAGGACGATTTTTTTCGATGAAGTTTTAAGCATAGAGTTTATGAATTGTAACTCCATGGTCTTAATTTTTAAATAAAATAAATTATTATAGTATTGTGATGAATGAAATGAATGAAATCCTGCTTTTATAGAGAGATCCAGGCGTGTTATTTTTTCTATGACGTCATTTGAATTTATTTCAGTTGTTTTCGATGAAGTTTCAAATATAATAAATTATCGTAGTATTATGATAATTTTAAAACTATTACCGAGGAATGTATAACATTTTAGAGATGTTTAAACCAGGCAATTTATATTTCAATGCCGTCATTTAAATGAAGTTCATTTTCTTCAATGAAGGTTTAAGTTTTCAAATATAATAAATCAATGTAGTATTGTGATAAGTTTTAAAATATTACCGAGGAATGTATTGCATTTTCGAATTTTTTAAATAAAATTGCATTGAAGTTGGAAAGTGATTCATAATCAATGCTTTAAGCATGATTGATCTTTCTTGTTTTAATATTAAGTGTATTATAAGGAAAAAAAGTATTCTTATTTACAAAGAAATTTACAGTAAAGCAATTTTATTCAGAGACTTTCAAGAGGATCAATATTTATCCGTTTTTAACACTTTACAACATAGTTGAAAAGTGCTTATGACTTTGTTCATTCTGTCTGTCTGTCCGTTAAGCACGATAACTACCGTAAAAATGATTTTATCAAAATGAAATTTTAGTATGTTTTTCAGACGGTCTGTGGGACCTATGAGAATATAAATGAATAATATCTCCCAGTTAGTTTTGGATTGAATCCGGGTTGAAAAACTGAAATACATTGAACCCTATGGGATCTAATTTTTCAAACATTCTTTAAGAGGATTTAAAATTCACAAATTGCTTCGAAAATTTTAGAAAATATTCAAATTATCCCATAAAATATATATATAAAAAATTTCAGTAAAATATGTTAAGTAGTTTTTTAAATAAAAATTATTTAATATAGGGATAAAAACAAATTCTATTAAATTCTGACACTTACTATATCCTCCAGAAAGAAAAAAGGGATACATTATATAATAAATATCTTTCCAAGAGTTAAATTATTTATATGTAAGAGGGATTTCACATTTTAAAATAAATATGGTAGATAGCAATTTTTCAAATTTTTAAATAAAATAAATTATTATAGTATTATGATGAATGAAACGATTGGAAAAATGCTTATGAATGAAATGCTGCTTTTATAGAGGTGATTTATATTTCGATGACGTCATTTGAATAAAGTTCATTTGTTTTCGATGAAGTTTTCAAATATAATAAATTATTGTAGTATTATGATAATTTTAAAATATTACCGAGGAATGTATCGCGTTTTAGAGATGTTTAAACCAGGCAATTTTTATTTCAATGCCGTCATTTGAATAAAGTTCATTTGTTTCGACGAAGTTTTAAGATTTTAAAAGCAATAAATTAATGTAGTATTGTAATAATTTTAAAAATATTACCGAGGAATGTATCGCATTTTAGAGATGTTTATATAAAATTGCATTGAAGTTGGAAAGTGTTTTATAATCAATGCTTTATGCATGATTGATCTCTCTTGTTAAGTGTACAATTAGTAAGGTCCCACGGCACAATAAGTTTCTTTTTGTAAAGTGTCAAATTAATGAAATTACTCTTTATGAGTATAGACGGAGTCGAAAACCCAGACCACCCAACTCGCCCTAGGGCACGAGCAGCGTAGTATAGACGGAGTTGTTGTTGTTTAACTAGACGAAGCCACAATAAACTAGAGTTGGGTAAAACTAACTTTTTAAAAGTGTTGCGATACTCGCCACAAGATACTTTGAAACTATATCTAGATACAATATATTGGATACATTCAGAAGAAGCTAAAGATACAAGATGCAAGAAACTTTTTTAAAGTAACGCCGGTACTCGAAACAAGATACTTTACGAAATTATATATAGATGCAATGTATTAGATACTTTTAGAAGCTAAAGATACAAGATGCAAGTTAATTTTCAAAAGTATCGCCGGTACTCCAAACAAGATACATTACGAAATTATATATAGATGCAATATAACAGATACTTTTAGAAGAAACCAAAGATACATACTTTATTATAGATCGATAAAAGAGATACATACTAAGTATTGATCGATAAAAAGATATAAAAATTCCAAATTGCATTTATCAATATAGAATGCATTTAGGTAACGCTCTAAAACATGCTATGTCTTAAACGTAGTGTCTATGCTCCACTAAATTTTTTTTACGTTAATTTTTAATCTAATGCTATTTCTTAATATTAATTATCAAGCTAATATCTTTGAAATATTTTTATTGAATTATACATATATATATATTTTCATTAATTATTATTTCTTTCTGTAAATCACATGCTTCGGAGCAAAATTTATAATCAGAGAAAACAGACCTACACTATTGAGGTATCAATGTTGTTACTGGAAACTTCGGCTTCTTATGAAATGTTGATAGTATTTACTAAACTTGTTGAGAAAATGACAAAAGACACCATGATTTCGTTTGAGTTCGAAAGCACAGAGTATCGGAAAAAGAAAAAGAAACTCGATACGTTTGAAAAGAGTTTCTCGATACAAAATCCTCGATACATTTAAAGGCTAAGGCTGATTTCCGATAAATTTTGTATCGGCAACACGTGTATAAAATTCTTAATTTAAATTTTTAGATTATTAGAATTAGTATAATTGGAGCAACAGCTACAAGACTAAATTGCATCCGTCAAAAAGATTAAAATAAAAGATTTAAAATCCGTCCAAAAGATTAACATTCTTTAGTAGCTCATATATAGGCTTTATTTTAGCAAGAATTATATCTATCAATTACATTGTAATAATAGGAGCAATTATTATTATATTTGCTTATGGGTTATCTTCATCAGTTTTTAGCACTTTACAACAAAGTTTAAAAGTGTTTATGTCTTTGTTCATTCTGTCTGTCTGTCCGTTAGCACGATCGTATTATGATGAATGAAATGAATGCAAAAATGTTTATGAATGAAATGCTGCTTTTATATAGAGAGCTAGGCATGTGTTATATTTCGATGACGTCATTTGAATAAATTTCAGTTGCTTTTGATGAAGTTTTCAAATATAATAAATTATTGTAGTATTATGATAATTTTTAAAATATTACCGAGGAATGTATCGTATTTTAGAGATGTTTAAATAAAATTGCATTGAAGTTGGAAAGTGTTTCATAATCAATGCTTTATGCATGATTGATCTTTCTTGTTTTTCTTTAAGTTAATGATATTTATTAAAAATTTTATTCTCGAAATATTATAATGCAGGATTTATATTTTATCCCATAATATTTCATTCGGATGATTTATATTCATAGTTATTAATATTTCAGCTCCTCCTTCTATTAATACTATTAGAGAAATCTTTATTATGTTTGCAAAAATTATTTTTAATAAAAATATAATACTGAATATCTTATTAGCATCTTTAATAGCAAGTATCGAAGATACTTGTAATCGTGATATTGCCAGCCCTGTCATAAACATATATTTCACTGGAAATTTTGATGCTCCGTATACTTGTATTAGGCGATCACCTGTCTAAAAAATCCCTTTTTCAGTGTCTCTTAAGTGGTCTTACACAGATTTCACTGTTTGGGTGGCACTTCCCGGCCGTCCATACAGTTACCTTACACCTTTCTGGTAGGTCGGCCGGTCTGGGTCTCAACAACAACAACAGATTTCACTGTAACGAACTATGCACTATAAATAAGATCATTAAAAGCGCGCTCACCTGTAATATGTAGTGTAAGGAAAGTGGAAAATATATACATTCCAACTACAATTTATTCCATTTAGGATGGATTTATGGTACTCCACTGTGTTAGAAAAATCTAATATATTTAGGAACGTTTTATTTCTAGAAATCTATTTTAACATTTCGCATAGCAATGGGAATATATCTCTACAGAAGGGCAAAACGAATGATTTATTCCTAGCTCGAATCTCGTTCGAATTTTCTAGAATAACATGTTGGTATTTTAGGCGGGAATATATTGATTTTATGCGACACATAGAAGGATCTTTCGTAAATATTTTTATTCCGAGAAAGATTGGATGGGAGCTTATAGCAAGAAATGGGTTCTTAAAGTATATTACGAAGTTTCAAACACTGACGTCCAATAAACTAAAATGATCTATAAACTGAATATTTATTCCTTTTTGTGAAATTTGGGGTATCGTGCTGCATGGAAAATAAAGAGACAATTAGTATAGTAACTCAAGAAAATTCTTTTAATATAAATTAACGATAATAAATAATTTTATAAAATTATATATAATTAATTCGAAATAAAAGCTGATAAAGATATTTCTTAAATTTCATTTTAAGGGTGAGCGTCAGTAAATCTTCTGCCTTATTCGCGCTTTGTTAATTTTCGCAGAACACATTTTTCACCAAAATTCTGCTCAAACAGTTGCGAAATATTTTCTGAAAAATAAAATGCAATGTTTAGATTAAACTAAATTTCATACGCAATAAAATATAGAATATAATTTTTATTTTAATCCAAAATATTTTTGGTGCTGCCATCTGTTGTCGTAATGTAATTCATACTGACTATTTTTATTTTTTAATGAACATTTTTAAATGTCTATTCCTTCTAATACGATATTAAATACAACAGATCATATATAATAATGCCACAATCACGAAAAGGTAAATGAACTTGGACTTGAAGGCAAGGTTGCAGTCCTCAGTGATGTACATTCAGATCCCCATATCAAGTTTATAGAATTGAGAAATCACCTTTTCGTGATTGTGGTATTATTATATATGATATGTTGTTATATTTAATACCGTATTAGAAGGAATAGACATTTTAAAATGTTCATTAAAAAATAAAAATAGTCGGTATGAATAAAATTACGACCACAGATGGCAGCACCAAAAATATTTTGGATTAAAATAAAAAAATATATTCTATATTCTATTGAGTACGAAATTTAGTTTCAATATAATCTAAGTATTGCATTTTATTTTTCAGAAAATATTTCGCAACTGTTTGAGCAGAATTTCGGCTAAAAATGTGTTCTCCGAAAGTTAACAAAGCACGGATAGGGCAGAAGATTTACTGACGCTCACCCTTAACTCCACCTCAGTAGCGAAATCTTACCGACTCATATCAGAGCCACCTATACAAGTTGCGAGTCTTCCCTATAAACAGTTATAGACCCCTTTCATATTTGATTTCTCTCAGTGTCCTCCTAATACCTTCCCCCCTACTTAGTGTCTGTCCTCCTATATGGATTACCCTGCCCATATGGGTTAAATGGTCTTTTTTAAAGATAACCACCTTTATCTAGAAGATAAAGGTGGCTATGACCGCACATATAGGTTCTGCATGTTCGAGTCAAAGGTTTGCGCAAAGTCTAGAAGGTTCGTTCATCGCATCTTTTGACTATGAGTTTGTTTTGTAGGTTTAGCACAGACGGGGTGAACCCAACATATCCCCGAAACAGCTGTATGCTGTATTTTATTTGAGTTTGCACTCATTTAGATTCAATATTTCCTCCTTATATTAAGATTAGTTTTATTGGGATGACCATTTATTGTATCTAAATTATTTACACCTACTTTTAATTTCAACAACCAATATCATCTTCCTGTCACTTGACTTTCACAAATATGTTTATTCTTCGTAGCAATTTGGAGTTAGAATAATTATTTTTTCTAGGCACTTTGCCAGATTATTATTCATTCAGTTTATCTAAGCGTTGGCATGGTTGTAAAATTAGTTTTATTGGGATGATCAATTATTTTATTTAAATTATTTCCCCCTATTTTTAATTTTAACAACCAACAGCCTTTTCAAGTTACTTGACTTTCACAAATACATACTTTGCAACATTTTGGAGTTGGAACAATTTTTTTCTAGGCATTTTGCCAGATTATTATCTAGGCGTTGGCATGGTTGTAAAATTAGTTTTGTTGGGATGATCAATAATTTTATTTAAATCATTTTCACCTACTTTTTATTTCAACAACCAGTAGCCTTTTCTCGTCATTCGACTTTCACAAATATTTCCTTTGCACCATTTTGAAGTTGGAATAATTTTTCTAGGCACTTTGCCAGATTATTCATTCAATTTATCCCAGCGTTGGCACGGTTGTAAAACTTCGAAAAGCGTTTTATTCAACATAAATCACTTTACCATAAACTTCAGATTAAATTGGTTTTATTGGAATGTTTACGCATATTTTAATCAAATTATTTTCCGCGTGTTCCTCTAACTTTTACAGCCATTTCTAGCAATTGACTTTGATATGCTGCAGAGAGTTTGGGAGTTCTTTGTTTCACAATAGTGCAGAAAGCAGTTGTGTAAATCATTGTCGCCTTTTGATTGAATAATGAGGAGGTAATAGTTTTTTTTTATTTAATTTTCGTCATTCAACATTTATAATGCTCCATAAAAGCCTTTTCTTTGGTCAGTATCTTTATTGATCGCAGTTTAATTGTCTGACTCTTGTATTTTGTGTATTATTGTATTATACTAGGGGGCTCTGCCCCCTGCTCGCTTCATATCTATCTTTACTAAAAATTTTACTTTCATAAATCTCTTTTCTATTCTTTCCTATTTTCCGCAGGAGGTAAAAGCAGAGATTTTTCTTATCCCAGGGAATCCAAAAACTGAATTCCTTAATCATGAGCTATTGCATGCCAAACTAAAGTTTAAATCGATAAACGGTTTATTTCACTCGAATTTCAAAAAATTCTATCTAGTTCTAGATTTTTCGATAAAAAAGCCGGATATAAAATTTCATGAAAATTCATCAGTATTTATGGTAGCTATGGTGTACACTAGCAATCGACATCAGATGGACATTACTCTAAAATAGTCAAAATGTGTTTAGCAGGTTCTAAAACATTTATTGGCATCAAAATCTCGAAATAGAAAATATTTATGAAAACAATACTTTCTCTATTTAGTATGAGAAAGCAAAAATATGGAGACATTTCGCCAGTGAATTGAGGTGTGTGTGTGTGTGTGTGTGTGTGTAGGGGTGGTGGTTTGTGTGTGGCGGGGGGGGGGGGGGTCGATGTAAAAAATACCTATTGATAATCATGTACAAACAGTCGATCTTGCATTAAAGGTCTTGAACAAAGGTACTAAGGAACTTCGTAACCAAACAGGAAAAAATTCCCATCTACCCACAGAATAAAAGAAAACTGCTTTCCCACCAACCAAAATTAATGAAACAACAGACATTAGCTTAAATGTTTAAGCAAAATGATAAAATATAAACTTTCTTTTCATTTCTTGTATATGTATATTTTTTCTTAAAATTTATTTTGTTCTATCTTTATTTTTTTGCATTAAATAATATTTTTTAATGAATTAACTTGACTTTTTATCATTATTTTTACTAAAAATATAGTTTTATATTCTATTTAGCTGATATTAAGTTTGAATTTTATTTAAACTCTATAATCCAGAAAATTCTGAAATTGGCAAAGTCCAAATTTTTGAGGTTGTACTGTATATGCAGATAAAATTATATACACATATAGAAATTTTTGAGTTAATTTGAATGTTTTTTTTTTTCTCATTGTCATGCATTCACGGTAAATACGAGTTAAATCTAAAATTATTTTTTGAAATTGGCGTTAAAATAGCAGTACACAATACCTGGTATTTTGATGAAGACAACAGGGAAAACCTAGAAAACTCAGGGAATTTCATTTTGAAAAATGGGCATGAACCTTGCTGAATTGGACAGCAATTCGCCGATAGCCATATTATATCAAATAAATGACTTCTTTAACAGTTTTATTGCTGATTGCTATTCGTCGGGCAACTCTACGACTTTTTAATTGGATTCTTTCATCTATCTCACATTGTTGTTTCTTTTCTCTTTCTGGTTCAAGTATTTCACTTGAGACATCTATTTCTCAGGATTGGTTATAGATAGAGCTTAAGATAATGACTGATATAGATTCAGCATCAAATTTTAGAGAGGGTGAAGGGACTCACCATGAATTTCCACTTCCGGTTCTGGCGATATCACTTACGATTCAAAAATTTAAATTTTCTTTGAAGCATTTATTTCTCGAAATATGGCATAGATATATCTCAGACGATGACTGATAAGGATACAACATCAAATTACGATGTGAGTTGGAGAGATTCACTAAATAGTTTTACCTTCGCATTTTTTCCCCTCCCGGTTCAAAAAATTTCATTAAAACATGTATTTCTCAGGATAGGGCTTAAATGATGACTGATATGGATTAAGTATCGAACTCAAGAGGGGGTTGGTGAGCTCACTAATAATCACCTTATCCGGTTCTGGAGATTACACTTCCGGTTTTTCAGAATGACTGTACGAAATAAATATGCAAAAGATAATACAAATGTTTAATAGTTGCGAAAAAAAATTAAATATACATACTATTTACCGCCATTTGAAGGCTCGTTTACGAATTTCTTGTTCTTTATTGATGTACTAACTATCGGATTTTCCACAATCACTACTCGATGCTGCTAATTTCGCAATTTTGATTAGATAGACAATATATAATTCATTCCTTTTGCTGCTAAAATTGAGCTAAAGATAAAAATCTGATGTGGGCAGCACATGACTTTCCCTGCAAACTTATATCCACGTTCTATTTATTTCAATTAAATTTAATTCACTTTTAATTCAATTTTCGTTCTCATTTGATAACTGGACTCATTTTCAAAGGTGGCGTGGAAAAATACGAAAAAAACTAATATATCTCGAGAACGGCTAGTCCTAGTGTAATGGGGTTGGTCTTATTCTTTTCTTCGTTAAAAATTACGCATTAAACAAGCATTTAATGGATATATTTGAGCATACGTAGCTTTTTAGTTTAGATTTTGATAATTTTTGCGGGCCATTCTGCAAAAAAAGGCAGGTTATTTTCTTCTGAATCGTACCAAAATCTAATCAGCACCAGGGTGACCTATACGTGACTCATCTACCGAATTTTGTGAAATTCGGTCTATTAGTTTTTCAGCTACAGTGGATACAAGCTTTTGCTGGCCATTTCACAAAAAAGGCGGGTTCTTTTATTCCGAATCGTACTCAAAACTAATCAGCACCAGCCCCGCCCACAAGTGACTTACCTACAAAATTTTGTGAAATTCGGTCAATTAGTTTTTTAGTTAGAGTGGATACAAAATCTGCACAGACAGACACACAGACACACACACAGACGTCACGCTAAAAATGGTTTTTCCGTATTCTAGAGGTCTCGAAACGTGTAGATCCGTCGAAAACTCGAGTTGGAAAGTAAAAATCTTTGTTGCAAAACAGAATAAAACGAAAAACTAATGACCATCAACCGGCTTGGAAGACAAAATGATCCTCCTTTGAGAGTATAGCCAAGGCACATACATAAGGCGAAAGTGCGATGTCGTGGCTTAATTATTACAGAAGCGTTTATAAAAGAGAATTTTTACTTTCCCTGCAATACATGGTAATATATAGGGAAAGTATTGGAATCATGCTGAAAATCACAACTCGAGTTTTCGACGGATCTACACGTTTCGAAACCTCTAGAATACGAAAAAACTATTTTTAGCGTGACGTCTGTGTGTGTGTCTGTGCAAAATTTGTATTCACTCTAATTAAAAACTAATTGACCGAATTTCATAAAATTGGGTATGTAAGTCACTTGTGGGCGAATTTTGTGCTGATTAATTTTGGGTACGATTCGGGATAAGGAACGCGCCTTTTTTTTGCGAAACTAAAAACCTAATGGACAGAATTACACAAAATTCGGTAGATAAGTCGCTTGTGGGTCACCCTGGTGCTGATTAGATTTTGGTATGATTTGGAAAAAAATAACCTGCCTTTTATTGCGAAATGGCCCACAAAAATCGTCAAAATCTAAACTAAAAAACTACGTATGCCCAAATATATCCATTAAATGCTTGTTTTATACGTAATTTTTAACGAAGAAAATAATAAGACCAACCCCATTACACTAGGACTAGCCGTTCTCGACATATTTTAGTTTTTTCGTATTTTCTCTATGCCACCTTTGAAAATAACTCCAGTTAACAAATGAGAACGAAAATTGAATTAAAAGGGAATTAATTTTAATTAAAATAAAGAGAACGTGAATATAAGTCTGCAGGGACATTTAAATTCCTTCATTTAAGGTTATAGTTAAAATCTCACTAGTAATAATTTTAGGCATCCATCAAAATGCAATTAAAACAATTTCCACACTGATTACTTTACTTAAGTGAAAAAGCTGGAACGATGTCGAGAGAGAGAGTATTAACATAGTGTCACCCAAACTGAATGTAAAAGGACATGCATTGCGTACCTTCGATTCGTTGGACCGTCGTCGGTTGCGGAGTACTCGGGCGAGGAATCATCGGGGGCCCGTCATCTTTGCAGTCGATTTTAGGAGACTCTTCTCTCCAAAATCAGAAAATCATTTGTCGCTTCTTTTCTTAAAATCTGACTATTTCTCGAACATCCGAAAAATGTCACCCCCTACACAATTAAGCCCCAGGTCTATTACTGGCTCCCCCAACTGAAGCCCCTGTAATTTTGATTGGATATCAAAGGATTACATCCAGCTATTGGGTGCTGTGATGACAAAGGGTTGGTTAGCACTCCAGGATTAATGTGTGACATCTGGGCCAAAATTTCCACGTACCCGGGCGCACGTGCGGCCGAAAATGGTCAATGGGTCAGCTTTCCCCAATGATGCCCTGCTGTGAGCCCTTCTGAAACTGAGACTTCTCTGTCTATTTTTCGAAGAAGCGTTGTTTCTTCACCCTTTTGCAGGTGTTCTCTTAGGGAATCACATATTTGTTGTAACAGAAGTACAGGGACCATCTTTAGAGCATACAATCCCTCGACAACTTTCAATGTTACATATTGCCATGTAACGCATAGCATGGCGCTACATCATAACGCGCGTGAACGTAGGCATCCGAATACGAATGTCCGTATCGCTGATGAGAATGTTCTGAGGCTGGCTTTTATGAGCCTGCGCAGATGCGTTGCGCATGCGTCACATGCAAAGCAGAGAGTCTCTGAAGATCAAGAAAGAAAGTTTTTATGCTAATGGCATTTATGCTGATTACTTGATCTCAGCTTTATGCAAATCCCTGGAGGAGTGTTGCCACAATGATCCACCTTTGAGAGATACAGTAGTCATTGCAGCTAATGTAGATATTTTACTGCATTAAATGTTTTGTGTTCCTTATACTGAAATAAGTGACTTATTTTGGCACGTGACTGCTTTTCCCCCATAATATACTACTAAAATCAATTAACTCAGGTCAATCTTACATAAACAGAAGATATTATTAACAAGAAAGATCACTCATCAATAAAGCATTGATTCTGAAACACTTTCCTTCTGAAATGCAATTTTATTTAAACATCTCTAAGATGCGATACATTCAGTGGCGATATATTTTAAATTATCACAGTACTACAGTAATTATTATATTTGAAAACTTAAAACTTCATCGAAAAAAAATGAACTTTATTCAAATGACGTAATCGAAATATAAATCGTCTGGCTCTCTATGTAAAAGCAGTGAATATTTCATTCATTCCAGACTCCAGAGTTAAATAATTTTGCCTGAAAAAAAATCAGCAATTCTTATACAACTCATCTCATCTTACCCCGGCCGTCCATACTGTTACCTTACACCTTTCTGGTAGGTCGGACGGTCTGGGTCTCAACAACAACAACTCATCTTACAATAACTTGTTTACATTCTGCTTCCATTAAAATTAGGCTTCGTTGTAAAAATAATCAAAGTTTGATGATCACTAAAACTAAAAAATATTGTAATTGCTTTGGCACAGAATATAGATGCACAGAAAATACGCAAAAATAAAGTGGTTTTAGGAGGGATGCAACATTATTTATAAATTTAAAAGAACTTTAAAAATCACGATTTTGATACTGGGAAAAAAGATGGATGCCATATTTTATTTTGAAGTGGGTCACATGATCTCTTCCTATTACAGTTATAGGTGTAATTATTATTTTAATTTATATTAAAAAAACTACCAAATATATTTTGCTGAATTTTTTTTACATATTTTTATGGGATAATTTGAATATTTCCTAAAATTTTTGAAACAATTAGTGAATTTTAACGTCGTTTAAAAAATGTTTGAAAAATTAGGTCCTATGTAGTGTTCAATGTATTTCATTTTTTCATCTCGGGTTCAATCCAAAAGTAATTGGGTGATATTATTCTTTTACATTTCCATATGTTCCACAGACCGTTTCAATAACATACTAAAATTTTCATTTTGATAAAGTCATTTTTACGGCAGCTATCTTGCGAACGGACAGACAGACAGAATGAACAAAGTCATAAATACTTTTAAACTATGTTATAAAGAGTTAAAAATCAATCGAATATATATGTGCGATAAAAGAAAATTATAGTATGGTTACAGATGCTGTTACATTTGCGTACGCAGCTAAAACGGGAAATCCGCTGGATGATAAGGGTTTATCGCAAGTGACGACATTAAGCTTGAGCAACGGACAAGAGATTAAAATAGATTTAATTATGAAAACTATAACGCATAACTCGAATTTGAAACACTAAAAGCTATCTGCTACAATGGATTAAAAACAGAAATAATTATTTTCACCTCATTTTGGTGCACCGGGTCTCAGCAGAATCACCTATACAAATGGTGGGCTTCTACGAACATTTATAACTACCCCTCTTTATTTGAATTTCTTCTCTTTGTGATCATTTCATGTCTCCTCCCAACCCCCTCAAAAATATCGGGTTCTAAGGTCCAATTTTGGCGTTCGAGTTACTCCACTCGAGTGGTATTCACCCCCCCCCCCCCCTCCCAATGGGCATTGTCTCTGTCTCCTCATTGCTCTGCTTTTTAACACTTTACAACATAGTTGAAAAGTGTTTATGACTTTGTTCATTCTGTCTGTCTGTCTGTCCGTTCGCACGATAACTGCCGTGCAAACGACTGTATCAAAATGAAATTTTAGTATGCTGATAAAACGATCTGTGGGACATACGGGAATGTAAATGAATAATATCACCCAATTATTTTTGGATTGAACCCGGGTTGAATAAAGGAAATACATTGAACCCTATGGGATCTAATTTTTCAAACATTCTTTAAGAGGATTTAAAATTCACAAATTGCTTCGAAAATTTTGGGAAATATTCAAATTATCCCATAAAATATATAAAAAAATTTCAACAAAATATGTTCGGTGGTCTTTTAAATAAAAATTAAAATAATAATTACACTTATATAATATGAAGAGATCACGTGACCCACTTCAAAATAAAATATGGTATCCATGTTTTTCTCTAGTGTCAAAATCGTGATTTTTAAAGCTCTTTTAAATTTACATTTAGTGTTGCATCCGTCCTAAAACCGCTTTATTTTTGCGTATTTTCTGTGCATCTATATTCTGCGCCAAGGCAATTGCAATATTTTTTAGTTTAAATGATCATCAAATTTTGATTATTTCTACAACAAAGCCTAATTTTAATGGATGCAGAATGTTGTTGATTGTTGTTGAGATCCAGATCGTCCAACCTACCAGAAAGGTGTAAGGCAACTGTTTGGACGACCGGGAGAGCCACCCAATTTAGACCGGAACCCAGTGAGGGAGGCATCCATAGGGATCGTACCCGCCTTCCCCTACCACTAATCTCTCGGAAGGACTTACGGACCCATATGTTTAACGTGATCATATTCCGCGTGAAAACGGCGGCAGTTTTAGCAGCGGAAAGAATCGAACCCGGGCCTACCAAGTGCAATTCCAGCGCGCTAACCACAGAACTACCGCGTCCTCTGGATGCAGAATGTAAAAAAGTGATTGTAAGATGAGTTGTTTCATCTTACAATCACTATGTAAGAATTGAGTATGTAAGAATTGGTGAATGTTTTTCACACAAAATTATTTTACTCTAGAGTCTGAAATAAAAGTGTATGAATGAAATATTCACAGCTTTTACATAGAGAGCCAGACAATTTATATTTCGATGATATCATTTAAATAAAGTTCAGTTTTGTCGATGAAGTTTTAAGTTTTCAAGTAAAATAAATTATTGTAGTTCTGTGATAATTAAAAAATATCACCGTCGAATGTATCGTATAGATGTTTAAAATATTGCATTTCAGTTGGAAAGTGTTTCATAATCAATGCTTTATGCATGATTAATCTTTCTTGTTTACTTTATCTACAATAGATAGCCCATTGTTATGAGGTAAAAGAAATCCTATACTGTCGTATTTTGTGGGATCTACACATTTATAGCATCCCGAAATGCTAATCAACCCTTTTTCCATTCATGTTTGCGTGTTTATCTGTGCGTTTGTCTGTCAGCGTGTCATTCTGTCTGAGAGTCTGTGTGCATTATAACTCTCGAACAAATTGAGCAAATTGAATGAAATTTGATATGATTTTTTCAAGGCCACTGATTTTCGAGGTGAACGGATCAGGAGAAGGCCCTTAAATGTTCTAACATTTATTTTCGAAAATCGAAAAAAAAAACATTGTAGAGAGATTAATTATGTTTAAAGGTTACGGAAATAGTCATTTTATGTGAGTCGTCATTTGAAAGTGGAAGACATAATTTATAGGACGCTCTAATATGCACCGTTCTCGATTTATCGCATGCCTTTGATCTAAAATAAATATCACGGTATAAGTTTTAAGAAAATGAAATGCTACTTTTCTCCATTTATTTCTATATCTATGCATGCATATATTGGAAATATTTAAATAAATATTTAGCGGCCAGCCTGGTGGAATGTTGTAGTAAAGAGTGGCAGTTAGTGATAAAAAAAAATTCTTTCAAAATATTTGGCTTCTGCTGTTTATTTTTCTTTCCAATGATGGCTTTTTCGCGTTCATCAACATGCAACTGAGAAAACCAGTTTTGCTCAGCCTTCAGGGGAAAAATACTTATATAACCAACTTAATTAATAATAAATCACTGTAATGGATATAAATAACTAAATAAAAAATTGATGAATTGCTATTTTACGTGAATAACAATCTTGCTCAACTTATTCTTTAATATCATTTATAACAATGGTTTTACATTTCGAATAATATTTTGAATTTAATTTTTTTTTTGAGAAAGCTCAACGAAGCCATTTAAAGTAATTCCTTATATGACTGGAATTGTGAAGTGATTAACAAAATTGATTAAAATCCCTGGGAACCGAATTCAAGCACCGATAAAAGTCAAGGTGGCCCTGTTCTTGAGTTTTGGCTTGGTATATGACCCTACTTGGCACTCAGTGCATGAACACACATAGTGCTGGAGATATAGAGTGGTTTCCCCATTGGCTTGGCCAAAATATATTTACCACTACATAAGCATAGCCGGGGTCTCGGAAAGGATGGAGTTCACTGATCAAATGGGGTTTACAGTTCTAGATATATTTTTTAGATATTGAAGGCATATGTCAGTACTGACATATGTTTCACTCATTCATATATTAAACATTGACTGGGCAATGTAACGATTTTGGTGTTAACGAAAAAAAATATGGCCCTGCCCATTAAAATGAATCAGGATCGTGTTTTATGGTAGACTAGAAGGATTTACCAGTGCCCTAAATAAGTGGCTATTCGATAATTCCACTCAACACCTAAACTAACTGTTTTGAACAAAAACTCCGTCTTTTCCATGAACAAGCAAGAGACCTCTACAAAACTGACTCAGTACACCCTAAATAAACGTCATCGTCGTGTATGCAATTGGGGGGAGGGGGAGGGGGATGCTGAATTTGCTTAACACAAACACTACGTTCTCAATAATGAATGAAAATACTTGAAATCGCAAAGAGAAAAACAGTTCCTTTACCGAGAAAAATAAAATTTAAATGTTATCTCAGCGAGTTTTCATCCACTCCTTGCCATTTTCTTGCGCGACATTTATAATCATAAAATAATGGCACATATAAAAACTGAAAGCGATATCTATAAAATTCAAGAAGTTAGATTTATCAATTTAAAAACCTATGACAATATGCCTGCGATTGAAGTTCACGACTCAAAAGCTATCGTCTGCTCAATAAATGAGAATTTTTAAAATAAAAAATTTTCGGCCGAATTGTTTCGTTATAAAACACTCTTATCTTTTAAACTAATTTGAATTTTTAAAACATCTTGCCGAGGTACAACGTCCTGGGAGTTCAGCTAACCCTGTATCGCATTTCTCGGCTGTCGGCAGTTTCAATTCTTGCGCTACGCTCAACACACACACAGCCATTTTTTTCTTATTACGTAAGATTAAACCATAAATGCATGATATCAAATAGAAAATTTAAATTTAGATTTGGATTACAACTATGAAAAATGAAAAAAAAAAGATAAATAAAAATTATTAAATATAATAAAAAATAATAAATAAATGAATCGGAGGCCATTAGAACTGTGCTATGAATTGCTCATGTGTGGTTTAGCCAATAGAGATACACTGTAATTGTTTATTTAGTCAATGGGGATAACCTTGGCTACTGTGATCTGTAAACTAAGACTCCTAAATATAAAGGCTCCTAAAAACATTTAGGATTCTTTCTGTAAACCCTAATTCAATTATTGATACTTATATCAAGACCCTATTCACATATATGTACATGCTCTATAAAAAAAGCATTGGCAGCTCTATGCAAAGTGAAAAATGTGCTAAAAACTGGGACTCTATACTTTAAAGATCGGATGGGATAAAATATTTTATTTACGAAGATATACATTGATAAAAAGTATGCCTACACGAACTTTTCTAAAATATTTCTAAATTACGAGTCAGTGCACTATAATTTACTATACACTGCCCTACACATGAAAGCTCATTATATCCATATATTGGATCAACTGAGCTGAAAGCAAAATTTTGTTGCAGTACTAGAGTAATTTTTCAAGCGTAGCTCCCCTTTCCAAAATAAATTACAGTATAGCTACAGCATTTCCGATAAAACTCCTCCGAACACAAGTAAATATTTTCAGCGTGGGTGTTTTCGTTCGTGTAAAAGGATTTACAGAGCTGGCTCATGCATTTAAATGAGCTTAGAAGATGATTTAAAGTTGAATTGGATTTTATACCAAGTTTTTATTACAGCAGCTATAAAAATAATCAGGAATAAGCAAACAATATTGAAAAATATTTTTCGAAAGCAGACTTAAACTTATAATAACGCTATCCATTTTATTTTAAGTTCTGAATATCAAATACTGTCTCATATTAATGTATAGAATGGCGCATAATTATAGTCCTATTAACATGGAATTTGTGATATGTTAAACAATATTTCATCCTCAATCACTATTTTTCCGACCATTAATAAAAAGATACTTTCAATAATTTATTCAGAATAATACTCAACAGATGATTTCCGTAATTGACAATTAACTCTGTTACTATGGTTTCAAATAGAATAAAAAA
Source organism: Amaurobius ferox (assembly GCA_951213105.1). NCBI lineage: Eukaryota > Metazoa > Arthropoda > Arachnida > Araneae > Amaurobiidae > Amaurobius > Amaurobius ferox. The sequence goes on along the minus strand of OX578148.1, from coordinate 101,427,836 downwards.
CTGCATAAAAATTTGAATTATAAAATGTAAAAAAAAATCGTCTGCTATAACTACAAATTAAAATATCCAAGAACAGTTTATTGTACACCAATAGCGTTAATAAAGAAAATTTAGGATGTTTTTTTTAGCATGTTTGGTATAAAAACGAATTTTGTGTGTCCGGTAGCTCTCGAATAATAGCTGGAAGAGTGTTGGAGCAAAAAATTCCTAGAATTATAAATTTTTCGAATAAAATTAAAATATTTTAGATTTTTAACATTACTTAAAGGCCAAGTCTCGTGTGCAGGCGATGTTTTATCTTCAGCAGTTTAGACTGTGGAAGACCCAGACCACACAGCCAACCCAAGGGTTGATGGCAGTTAAGTGTGTGACCGGAGCAGTTTAGACTGTGTAATTCATCACAAAGTAATTCATCACAGCAGTTTAGACTGTGTAATTCATCACAAAGTCAGTCAGTATTAGTCGTCTGTATGATATAGAAATTTGGTTGTACATAAAACATTATATTATGCTAAGGTATGAGATTCTAGAAAATTGGAAACAATGAAAATATATGGTGAATCTAAAGAATCTAATATATTAGCCTTCACACATAAGCTCTTTAAAATATGTCTGGAATATGAGCTTCTACTCGATTTTCTCATACATCCCATAGTGTTTAGCTTTACTTGTATCAAAATCATTATCATAATAAAGAAATGCTGTATCTTTTCCAGATTTTGTACCTAGATTATTTTTTTATGTTGGCAACAGTTTAATGACGCTGATGGAAGCATTTAGTTAATATTAACAATTTTGATGCCATTAACATTCCTAACATTGTTCAGGGAATTATCATCGTTTCCTAAAGCAAATAATGCAATAAAAATCTTAAAATTCGAAATATTCAAGTTCTAATCATGAGAATCGCTGAAATTACCTTTAGTTCAAATTTTTAATATAATACATTTACACATAAACAATTTAGTTTCTGCCATTCCATTTGCCCTTGCGTTATCGTATACACACATGCGCAAATGTATGCGCACATATATACTGACATCTTTCCAAAAATGTTTAAAATGGATTTGTCTCAAAACGTGCTGTCTGTCAAAATCTTGAATTTGAAAGTTTTCAAGATAGTAGTATGAAGAAGTTTGGTCGTCATGTTTTAAAAACGGAACGGTTGAAATAAATTTGCTGAAATTAATCCTTTCATTTTCAACATTTATCTATCCCGTCGAAACAATTAATTTAACACATTTCGAAATAAGTGGATTTTAGATATTTTTTTGCCAAAATAGGATACATAACTAAGTTGAAAATGTATCATTAAATCGTGCTATCTTATTTCACCCTGTTTTTAACATGTGCAAAAACATTGTAATCTAAAAAAAAATGATGATGAGGGCAATTTTTTTGAGGGAGTGAAAAACATGAAAGATGTAGAAGGAGGGAGAAAACCAAATATGGAGGAATGCTCCGTGATAAATGCTTGCAGGGGGGGGGGGGGGGAGACACAATTTGTCTGGGCGGCCTTGTCCACTATACAGCAAAATAAAACCATACCAAATTTTGAACAGAACTATCAACAATATAAAATTTTGTATGGAACAAACAGACAGATTTTCAATTACCCATTTTTGTATCTTAACTTCTGGATATTAATTAAATTGTGAAAATGTTAATCGAAAAATATATCACCGAATTCTTATTAATTGAACAAGAAATGCAAAAAAGAGTAATGCTTTTATGGAGTACTGAAAATTTAATTGTCACAAAGCGCGATTCGTCATAAACAACTTGCATTTTGAAAACAAAGTAATTACTATCCTTTTCAAGGATGTTCTCGATTACGGAAAATGTTTTCGCTTCAGCGACAGTTGCAGTGAATGCAATTATACTCGATACTCTTCATGTAACGGCAAAATTCGACGAAATATTTTCTCAGAATTTTCTAGAAGTTTTGCAAACACAAAAACAAGAATAAAATAACTAAGATCCTTGAAGATGGCATTTTTCGATAAGTTTATCAGTTTCTAACTTATGTTTGGAAGTATATTTAGTCGGCAAGCACTTTCAATTTCAAATATGAAGTGATTTTTAAGAAATGTGAAAAACAACAAATATGAAATGCCAGAAACTTGTATATTCGCACGTACAAATGTTTATATTACTAACTCTTCGTAAAAATATTTAAGTATGTTAAATAAATAGTCTGGAGTTTATTATATATTGTTTATATTAATATATTGTTTATATTAATTTAACACGGCTTATTAACTTATCGGCTAAAACTAAGTTGTTGCCAATTTTAAATAAATAAAAAAATTTTTAAAGAATTTTTACGAAATATTTTAGAGGAATAACTTGGGTGCGTAAAAGGAAACAAAAATGCACATTTCTTTTATTCTGATGTTGATCATGATAGAAGCACAACAGATCACCACTCGCGGCAAAGCTTAACTTGAATACATTGTACACGGGCTAATGACTCAATTTTGTCTTTTATACCCATTATGCGTCGATTGACTAGATGGTTTCCATAACAACAGAATTAATTTTGATTATCAATTTAGAATACTTTAATTATTGAAATATGAAAGAACATGAATATAATTTTTATTATAGAAACGCTTAATTTGTTTTTTTTTATCTACCTGTTTAATACAGAAAAAAACTGAATAGCATTTATTAGATAAATTATTTAACCTAGCGGAAGTTTACAGTTTTCCTATTGCTTCTTTAGTGTGAAGTTAGATTTGTCGTAAATGTAAACAATGTGGAATAAGAATGCGTGAGAAAGTCAAATGGAAGTTCATATTACATATATTTTGTATTGCGAACCTAGAAATGAAACCTCTGAAAAGGGTCATCAGTAGAAAAATCAGAAGTTTTCAGTAAAACCGCATCAATCATCAGTAAGATTTTATGTATATTGAAAATATAGATTTTAAAATCTTAGAATAGGTTCTAAAATGCAGTTTTGTTAACTGAGTTAATGAAAACTGAATTGCACTATTTAAGTGAAAATAATTAAGACATTAACCTTTATAATTAGTCAAAATAGAAAAATAATTTAGTTCAATCAAGCTAATGTGCAATAATAGGGAGATGGAGATGGATGGAAAAGGATAATTGGGTACTATCGGCAACGTCCGCGGGAAAAAAAAAGAATTGAATAATCGTACTATTTATGCAAAAATAATTAAAAAATTAACCTTTATAATCAACCAAAGTATAAAAATAAGCTAGTTTAGTCAAGCTAATATGCAATAATATGGAGATGGATGGAAAAGTATAATTGCGTCGCTCTCGGCACCGTCCGCGAAAAATAACTGAGTTGCACAATCGTACTATTTATGCGAAAATAATTAAAAAATTAATCTTTAATCAACCGAAATATGAAAATAAGCTAGTTTAGTTAAGTTAGTGCAATAATAAGGGGATGGAGATGGATGGAAAAAGGTAATTGTGTACTTTCGGCAAAGCCCGAAAAGAAAAACTGAATTGCGCAAACGCATAATTTAAGCGAAATATAATTTGTTAGATTTGAATCTGCGAAATTCCATGAACTTTTCCCCTTGTTATCTAACTAAACAATCTTTGACACGGAAATATATCCACTCAATTTGAACACAAATACCCACTCTATGAAGATAGAACCCATGCGCGTTCTGCAAAATGGTTCATTTCACATCTGTCTCTTTCTCTTCTCGTTTAATTAACAGTCAAGGTCACAGAACTTTTCCTGCTTCTGTTTTTCTTTACGCTCGCGTACGACCTTGCGACACATCATCACAAACAAACATCTGTGAGTGAAGTGAAGTGAATCGAGCACCGGAAATAAAGCTGATTACGTGAGAGCTAATGAAAGGACAACAGGCGAATTCTCTATAGGATCGCTTTCTTTCTGTTAAGTTTCTATAGCGATATGACAGGAAAAGCACTTTTCTGAAAGCGGAGATGTGCTTGCTGTAATTAAAAGAATTACATAAAAATAAGGTTAACTTTTGTTACTGTAATAAAAGATATTATTTGTTAAGGTTTTGTAAAAATGAACATATTTTTCGCTAAATAAAAGAGTTGAGCAACAAAGATGTGTTAAGTTATAATTCCCGAGGGAAATTATTAGACCTTCACAGAAAATCTATTCAATTTGGTTAAACGTTATTGCAACATTAAGTTTGGTAGTACTTCATAACTAATTTTCAATGCATTAGAATTGCTTCTATTTAACACAGAAATTCCACGAACAGTTGGATATTCCTATGGATATTCGTGAAATTTACTCATGGCACGAAGTTAGACAAAAGGAGATAAAACTTCTATGGATGAAACGCTTGAAAATGCCACAATGCTTTAGGAATTATATCCAGGTGTCGATAGTGTTAGTAAAGTGGTCGCTATAGTTAGTTGACACAACATACAGGCGTAGTACTTAGTATATGTATTTTTGATTATTCTTAAATTAAGGATTCCCTAATTGTGAGTATAATTAACCATTATTTTTTCATAGTTGTAGGATAGAGTACAAAATATAGGGAGATAAAAATAAATTGAAAGGTAAAATAATTTTGAATTCGTAGGAATATTCTTTATTGTTTCAGTTCTAATTTGCATTGCGCTAATAATTTATTTTTACAAAACTGACGCTTTAAATTAATATTTTAGACCACTGGCCATAGAAATACACACAATGCAGGACTACTTATCTTACCCCAGCGCCAACCTGAATTATTGTCTCAAACGATATTGGCGTTTACTTTATATGAAGTTTTGACTCCTTACTTCTTTTACCTCCCTGACCCATGGGATTCCTTTTACAGGAAAGAAGAGATGTGATAGACACAGAACAGTCATCCAAAGTGGCCAAGAAGCAGATGAGACAGCCGTTCAGAAGTCTTTTCTCAAGGCTCAATGGACTCAATTATTCAGCTAACGATCTTTAGTTCTACAGAATTAAAAAAAATATGCCAATTCTACCAAAGCAGAGCCCCGAATAAATAGAAGTGTTTAACGATTGACTGAGTGTGTTTATTTTTTGCCATCTACTCGTGGAAATATTTATTATGAAACAGTATTCTCTCTTCAAATTAATGTTTATTCTACCTACAGTACATGGTAATGTATAGGGAAAGTATTGGAATCGTGTCGAAAATTGTAACTCGAGTTTTCGACGAATTTACCAGTTCCGAGCACTCTAGAACCCGAAAATTTATGTGTGTGAGCGATGTCTGCGTACGACGTCTGTGTGTTGAAGGCCTAGACCGTCCGACTCACCCTAAGAACTCGAGCAACTATTTGGACGGCAGGCGACGTCTCCGCGCTGTCTGTCTGTGCAATGCATGTATGCAATTTAGCTTAAACATTAATTGACCAAATTTCCCAAAATTTGGTAGAAAAGTCACTTGTGGTTTTCCCCGGTGTTAATTAGATTTTGGTACGATTCGAAAATAAGAAAAAAAGAATCTGCTCTTTTGTGCAAAATGGCCCGCTAAAATAGTCAAAATCTAAAATAAAAGATTACATATGTTTCAGTGCATCAATTAAATACTTGTTTTATACGCAATTTTTGACGCCAAAAAGAGTAGGACCAACCCCCATACATTTTTCGGATATCTGAATAATATCATTCTGATAATGATCAGTGATGCAAGTGAATCTAAATGGAAAATGAAATGTCTGAGATATTCAAGTGAGGACTGACACTCCATATATTTTTATCCCGTATAAAGATCACCGTTCCAGTGGTCGCTTGGATCGCTCCAGTAGAGCATCGACTGCGCAGGCAAAGATACATAGTTCTAATCGCTGTTGAGCAATTAGTTCTTTACAAACTGCTGAAACGCTTCAGCTAAAACTTATTTATTTTATCATAGCAATTAATTACATTACTTTGTTAAACTATAATTTTTTGTTAAACTTTGTAAAACTCATTATATACGAGACAGCCTAATCATCCGACATTTTGTTGTTTTGTAGACTAGGAGTTAACTTTTGCATAAACAAATATGTATTATTCACAGGAATATATATATATATATATATATATATATATATATATATATATATATATAATTAATATTATATATATATATATATAATATATATATATATATATATATAATTGTATTTGTAGAAAATTTTGGAATAGTGTATTATGAGTTACTACATACATTCTAACTTTGGATTTAATAATTTATTTTTATATATATATATATATATATATATTTATAAATAAATATGTAATATAAGTGTGAAAGTTATAAAATTTGAAATAAATTACATTGTTTCTTGAAATTCATGTTTACATCGGAATGTGTACAGAAACATAATATTGAACCAACTTATACGAAGCAAAAGAATAAACAGTAACGTTAATGATGGTTATAACAGCGATATTGGCTTCCTCCATGGTTCAATTACACAGGGATTTCCGAAGCGTTTTCTGAGCAACATCATATGCAGATTTTATGGTTTAACCGTAACAGAATGCTACCGTATATATTTAGATACAGAACCGGTAAAGAGTTGATCACGACTAGGTGTCCGTGCCTGCCTTACACAGGTTTATGCCGTGTATACTTTCCTATATGATAAATATAGACGTGTGGATAGATTGGTGTGTATTCGTCTTGCTTATTGAAGTATTGAAGTCATGGTACAGTATCTGATTACGTGTTTATAAAGTATACTTTTTAATTATTATTGCCTTTTAAATTGTAGAATTAAGACACTTTAATGCAGATTTTGGATTACATGTCTTGTGGTTTATTCCACGTTTTCAGGTTCTGGTACACTCTTTTTACATCTTTTTAAATGTTTGATACTTCGGTATTCATTTCTTATGCAATATATCGGCTACCGGGAGTGTTGTTTAGACGAAAAGCTTGCTTAACCGGGGAGTGGGGGTCACAATCCCGCCGGCCAATCTTTGGTATATTGTTTCCATTTACTTGTCTACTTTTCTGGTATGATATATATATATGTATATATATATATGTAGATTTATATATATATATATATATATAATTATAATTAAAGAAATATTAGCAGAGTGGTTCTGCGACAGGCTGACAAACCATACGTAAGGTTTCGAGCAGTAGTGTCATAGAACAACAGTAAGAGTTCGAAGCAAGTAGACCGGTCGACATTCTAGAGATATATCCGAAAGAATGTCCGCGAATTTTAAAGTTTTCGCATAAAATTTCAAGATTTTAGATTTTTTCGTTACTTTTTGGTCATGCAAAGTTTCAAGTTTATATCTTCGGCAGTTTGGGCAGTGCATGATTCATCTCTTAGTCAGTGAGCCTTACTCAGCTGCATGGTTGCATGGTATTCATAACTGAGCCTTTATCATGTAAAATACTTAAAAAAAAAAAAAAAAAAAAAAAAATCAAATTCCAGTTTTTTACATAATGTATCCACCACACAAAGTTTACATGCATTGTTCTTCAGTTATCACGTACATGTCAATCACGCGTGTCGCGTACAATCACTGAAAATCATACACACATACATGGATGTGCTTTCTCATCAAAATATCGAATTTAATGATATTCCGGAAAACCATTGAGCTAGAAGGAAGGAGATAAAACTTCTATGGATGAAACGCTGGAAAATGCCATAATGAAGAATTATATCTAGGTGTCGCTGGGGTGTTAGTAAAGTGGCCGCGCTGTTGTTAGTTGACACTACAGACAGGCGTAGAATTTAGTATATTAATTTTCGATTATTTTTAAATTAAGGGTTCCTTAATTATGAGCATAATTAACCAGTATTTTTTCATAGTTGTAAGATAAAAATTTTGAATGCGTAGGAATATTGTTTATTGTTTCAGTTCTAGTTTGCACTGCGCTAATAATTTACTTTTACAAAATGGACGGTTTAAATAAATATTTTAGGCCTTTCGCCATAGAAATACATACAATACAGGACTACTTACCTTACCCCAGTGCCATCTGAATTATTGTCTCAAACGATTTAGGCATTTTCTTAATATGAAGTTTTAACTCCTTACTGTTACCTTCATGTGGAAAGAAATATTTTCTGCATACAATAAATATTATGAGAAAGAAACATTTTTGATACGATAACGCGAAATTAAATTTGGGCCGTGGATTGCAATACGTCTAACTGTAACTTTGTGTTATTCCTCCTATGCCAGTATATATACACGTCGCCCTTGTTTGCAATATATATCAATGGTTGATTGATTGCAGAAAGACCCGTAGGCTCCAAAGAATCCTTGAACTGAAAAAATGACATTTCACTTGAGATGACACTATGATAAGTTTCAGTGCGCAGCTATCCTGTCTTAATGAAAACGACACCTGCTTTTAGAAGTACTCCAGATTTTCCTGCAGTGGTTTTACGATTCATATTTTCTTTTTTTTTTACTAAAACAGTGATTTATTTTCAAGGATAATGTAATATTTTACCATGTTCTTCACAAAGAATACACGATTACCTACACTTCTTTTGTGAAAAGTAGGGTGTTGAACCTCTTTAGCACTGTCAGATAGAGGTATGCAAGGGCCTTATTTTAAAATTTTTACTTGGACGGCCCCAAAATATCAAGATTTGATCCAACCCAAGCCCAAGAATTTTTACAATAAAATTAGTCCGACCCGGTCCGAGAACATTCAAAGCCCGGTCCAACGCGGCTCGATTTTTAAAAAAAAAATACATTGAAGCTTGGCTAAATATATAAGGACACTGTTGCCTCGTATCATGATTCATGATCATAATTCGCCATTTAAGGAATTAAACACAAATGATATTACATATTATATACAACGATTCAAATCAGCAGGTGGAAGTTTGGAAGAGCAATGCTTTATTTTCACTTCGAAATGTCGTCGAATAAATAAGTCTTAAATTTCCTGTTTGAATTTATTACCAATTTTCTGTATCGAGTTCTAATTTTCCCATCTGTATTCTTCATACAAAAGCAAACTTTTGTTACTTAATATAGGGTAGGGAGACTTTTTTCCACTTGTTAAGAATTTTGTTTCATTCGCAATTTCAACTTTTTCTGTTCGTTTAAATTATTCTGTTTCATTAAATTTTTCTGATCCATTTTTCGCTTTTTATTTATTTCTACCCGGGCCGACCTGACCCGATTTTTCTAAAACCTGTCCCGAGCACGGCCACTGGAAGGGTCGGGTTTAAGCCCGAGCAGGTCTCTAGTGTCATATTCTTATGAACTCAATTCTCTCTACCCAATGTTTAATTTTCTCATGTTATGGTAAAAACGTGTTACGGTTACAAGTGTTTATCTCTCTCTTTTTAATTTTATTCAGTTATATTTTGTCAAGAGCAGATTTTCGAACGACAAAAGGTTTGTCGATTTTAAAAATAATAAAATTAGTATTTTTCTTTGTAAATTACGATCATAATTTTTCATTTAACTATCATTTCTTTCATAGAAACGATGTCAACAAGAATTTTATGAAGTGGCCTTCATGGTAGCAAGTGGTGTACAGACTTCATTATCGACAGAACTTTTAAGCATTTTTTATATTTTTCTGCACACTCCTTGCAGAAAATCATACGAATTTTTGGAAAACCCGGAAGGGAATCTCCCGACCCGGAAGTTAAAATTCTTAGTGTTACTAAGTTCATCTATATCAGCCTTTCCATAGAAGTAGAAGTTTCAAGGAAAATCTTTGGAGAAAACATAGAAGGAAAATTTCTTGCTGACAATAACTTTGATTTTAAAAACCTTTCTTTAAAATATCATAAATTATGCAAATTATAATAAAATATTCTATCCAATTCTAGTTTATACACAATCTAATTAAATATTGAGTTTCATGATGATACGTTCTTTTATTGATTTATCGTGTTCACAAACATATACACACAATACTCATATACAAACACACATAACCACACAAACATAATTTCAGAAGTGTTCGAAACACGTTCAGGAGATTTTAAAACGCGTATTTAAGTCACAATATTGAATTAAGATTTACTCGAAAATCAATATTTTCTCTATATTATACTATAAGAAAGTGAAAATTAACAAAATTGGTTCCTTTATTAGTAAAGCATAATTGTCCATATTATCTGGTAAAAATATTTTGGAACTCTCAGATTGGTTTATCAACGGTTTGGCAAGCGTGGGAGAAACACTTGGATATTTATTTCCAAATCTCGAAATATGGGAGAAGTCATGCTTAGAGGAGAAAATCCCCTGAACTATCATGTTATTCCGCTGTTTGGGCATAACGCCCCCCCCCCCCCTCCCCTAAGTTGTTTCGTACACACAGAAATGTTTTTTTCTGCTTTTTGCTTTCTCTGCAGTACATAGAATATGTACGGGTGTGTTGTGGTGGGCCAAAAGTACTACTTTCAGATTTTGATGGATTTAAATATGAGCATACTTGAATACAAATCCATCGTTTTCTCTGTGAACCTTGTGTGAACATCCGTGTGTTTGTTTGCGAATGTGGAGGCGATATTTCTCGAACAAATTGATCAAATCGAATAAAATTTTGTACGTTTGTTTCAAGTTATGAACGTCAGAGGTCGATTTATTTTCAGGGCGAACAGGTTACCGAAAAAGCCCCAATTTTCGAACATTTTGATGTTAAAACTCTAAAGCACCTTTATGAGAAGATTATTAAGCTGAAAAATGTTACAGAAATAGCTATTTCAAATGAAATTTTCTGTGCTACAAGCATACCTCAATATATTACGCATATTGTATCTAAAAATAAAAATAATCATAAAAAATACACTATTATCATAATTGATTGCACTATTATCATAGTACATTTACAGTTTCATATGAAAAAGCGGACAAATACATTCTTAAAATTGAGGTTTTTTTTTTAAAACGCTCCCTATCCGCGGGTTGTGCCACTATTCTCAAAATATTGCCGATTTAAAATTTTTGGTAAAGTTGACGAATTGGTTTATATATTTATATAATATAAATGCAATTATGTCAAAAGCAAATATCGAAATAGTGACGTTTTAATTAGATTGCTTTAATTCGTCAGGAAATGCACCTTTTATTTGAAGAAAAAAAAATTAGAATAAAAATAATAAAATATTAAAATTTACCTACCGAACTGACACATCCAAAGCACCCGTAAAAAACCATTTGTTTTCATAAACAGCTCCGAAACTGAAGAACACAGAAGATATATTAGTCTGCTGAAGAATAAACTCTGAAGACCGAAACTAAAACTGGCAACAGAGGAATTAAGAGAGCATTCAAGCGTGGCATTTAAAAGTCCCCCACGTGTCTCGCTCGCGATCAAATTGGGATGTTAGACATGATTGGCTGGAGTTATTATACCGCGCACCTGGTGTGGGCACACCTGCCGTTGCCATCACAAGATAAGTAAAAAAATAAAGAAATTCTGCGAGAGCAGATGGTTTGCGGACTTGACCGAAAGACACGCGCGGACAAGTAACAAGGTTCCTCCTTAATTCTCCACTCTCGATTTGATACTTTTTATTATTTTTTCTAACATTGTTTTTTTCTTTGGTGGTAATAAGGTAGAACCAGATATATGTTTGAGATATTTTAGTGTCAGAAATCTTCCATTTCATGGACATTGATTTTTACTTTCTCATATGTAGACAATATTGAGAAAATAATGTTTTCACGAAAATTTTCGATTTCGAAATTTTGATGCCAATATATGTTTAAAGACCTCCTGAACACGTTTTGCGTATTTTTGGAATGATGTCTGCGATCGATTTCTTGTGTACGGGATAGCAGCCACAAATATAAATATATTTTCAAGAAACTTTTTATCCGGCTTTGTTATATAAAAAAAAATCTAGAACTAGATAGATTTTTTTTAAATTCGAGCGAAAACTTCGAAATCTATTCGAAATTTTATAATTTGGTTATAATTTTATAAGTGGTTCGAGAGCGGGAATTGCGCTCTGTCGACCCGAGTTCGATGCCCGCCACTGCCCAAACTGCCGCCGTGTTCACGCGGAATACGATCACGTTAAACATGTGGGTCCGTAAGTCCTTCCGAGAGGTTGGTGGTAGGGGAAGGAGGGTACGGTCCCTGTGGATGCCTCCCCCACTGGGTTCCGGTCTAAATTGGGTGGCACTGCCCGGCCGTCCAAACAGTTACCTTACACCTTTCTGGTAGGTCGGGCGGTCTGGGTCTCAACAACAACACTCCAGTTAATGTTCATAGATATAAATTTAATTTTGAAATTATATTCCAAACCGGAAAGGTCTGAACGGTATTTTCTGTTCTTGGAAAGTCATATCATATCGATCGTATATACGCACATAGAAATTGCGCTTTGACAGAGTACCCTATGTCCTGTGGCAGCTAATTTGAGTGCCGAAAAATGAAAGGATGTTATTTTAATATGGCGCAATTAAAAATATAACATCTAAATGTAAATATACATATTTCTAATTATATATGTTTAAATGTTAAATTAATTAACCGTTTAAAAAGCAATTTGTCATTTTTATTGTAAATGTTATATAAAGTATATTTAAAAGTATTCGGATTGCTTTAAATAAATATACTTAAAATTTAAATAATTTATTTATATGTGAACGTTACAATTTTAAATCTCAAATATTTAAATGTAAACGAGATATTTTATATTTCTAAAGTAGACAAGTGCTCAGTTAAAGTTCATTTTCCTTATGATCTCGCGCCTGGAACCTGTCGTCTTTGAGCTTCAATGATTTACGTATATAAATTGTCGCACGCATATCTCAATTTACATCGTCATACGACGCGATCTGCTGAGACTATTTCGTTGTCGAAAACTGCATTAAAGGGAAGAAAATAGCGCAAACTGCAGCAAAAATAAAGTAATGAATTATTATCGTAACTGGGTGTTGAATCTCAAATCTTTGGCTGGCCAGGAAACACTTTTAACAACTGAGATATTTTTATTTTCTTTCGACCCAGACCGTCTGACCTACTCGAAGGTGTAAAGTCGGAAGGTCTGGGACGACCTGGACAGAGTCACCCAATTTAGACCGAACCTAGTGGAGGCTGCATATACAGGGAACTTCCCCCCCTTACCCGACCACCACCCTCTCTAAAGGACTTTCAGACTCACATTTTTACCGTGGCCGTACTTTGCGAGAACACGGGGACAGTTTGGGCAGAGCCGGGAATGAACTCGAGTCCTCTAAGTGCAATCCCCGTGCCTTAGCCGCTGGGTTGTTCCGCCCCCAAACTGAAACGTTCGTCCTTCATTCCGTATAAAAGTGTACTCTACATCAATTAATCAAACATCAATTATCTGCACATACACAGTTTTACGCGCACACACCATTTGACATGTGTGATGGTATGTAGCATGTGTTGGCTTGGCATGAACATCGTCATGGTAAACAAGCTTTTTTATTTCTGAGATCATTTCATTGCCGAATAGTGTATTACAGTACATTAACTTTTAAAGAAAAAAACATCGGAAATTACGTAGTAAATAAAATTGTCCTTTATAGTTAAAATTTATATGTCTATAATTTGCGCTGTTTTCTTTATTTCATGTGTTATTGCCCCAATTAACTTCCCTTCTCTTACTTTCACTTTCCTTCATTAAATACCGGGATTAGCAAAGTGGTTAGCGCACGGGAATTGCACTCGTTAGACCCGGGTTCGATTCACGCCACTGCCAAAACAAATAATTTCACACCCACACCAACCCGGAGCCAACGGCCCTACCGTGCGGAAAACACCGGTTCTCGTTAGATCACCGAAGTCAAGCAACATCGGGCGCGGTTAGTACTTGGGTGGGTGACCACCTGGGAACACCGCGTGCTGTTGGCACATTTCGGGCGCGGTAGCCCGGTGGTTTGCGCGCTGGATTTGCACGCTGCCACAACTGCCGCCGTGTTCATGTGGAGTGCGATCACGTTAAACATGTGGGTCCGTAAGTCCTTCCGAGAGGTTGGCGGTAGGGGAAGGAGGGTACGGTCCCTGTGGATGCCTTCCCCACTGGGTTCCGATCTAAATTGGGTGGCACTTCCTGGCTGTCCAAATAATTACCTTACACCTTTCTGGTAGGTCGGACGGTCTGGGTCTCAACAACAACAACATGGGAATGTGGATTCCACGCAAAAAGTTGATTATATACTTATAGTCTGAGTCAAAAGTTGATTATATATTTAGTCTCAGTCTCGTTTTCAGATATAAATATCTGCCATAAAGTGCATAATTTATATATAGTATTATTAAAATGTAAGCTATTATTATAATTCTATTTCACTCAAAGCTTAACTTGTTTTAAAATACAATGTTCGGAATTTTAAAATGGCATTGATTTCATTATCTCTTATGCAACCGAAAAACACCTATTAAATAAATAGTTTTTTAAACCTTCGTTTTGTTTTCTATAAATAGTTGTAGATAGTGATATAAAAAAATATTTACATTCTCAAATGGCATCATTTAGCGAAATTTTACAGCTCTTATTTATCACACAAAAATAAATTCTAAAAGAGAAAACAGGAAAATAATTTGCAATTCCTTGTTTTTAACGCTGTATTCAAATCGTTTTCGTCATTAATATAAAGTTTAATTATTTTTGTTATCATATATTTGTTTTCCTTTACACCTCTTCCGATAATGTTTAATTATTTATATATTTAATTAAATATATAGCACTTTTGGTTTCAGTTATTTTTTATCTAAGTCAAAAAAAGTATAGCACCGTTTAACAGTTTACTTTTCCGAAATAAATATGATAAATATTATATTAAAAATGCCAATATATTTTTTATTGTAAATATTAACAAAAATATCAATATAAATATTAATATGTTTATATTGTAAATATCAATATATTTTTTAAAAGACAAACTTTTAAAATGTGCTTCACTATATTTTTCTCAAATCTTAATTACTTGTGTCATATTATTTTAATTTGAGTTATTAATATAATTTTATCTCTCCCATAGCTTAATTTTTTTTTATAATATAATGTTGAGTAAAATGGCATTTCTATTTTTCCTTATGGAACCAATAAACACTATAAAATTCACACTTTATGTAGATAACAAATGAAATCTCCCGTTTAAAGTTGTGCAAGAAGTGATTATTTCACACAGGCTGAATGATTTTACAGTATATTTAACATTAAAGTAATTAATTACTCGTGAACATACACACATATAGGAATTGTATATGTGTGGACATGCTGATTGGAAAGATTAAATTGCTATGTTCTGTCCAGGGTTCTAGTTAGAGCTCTGTGTTCTGCCCTCTATCTGCTCCACATGAAAATATATCCAATTTAAACTTTTAATTAGTGTTCATGACATTTTGATATAAAGGATCAAGGTCTAAATACATAAATGGAGAGAACAATTGAAAAAAAAATGTTAGCTGAATAATATCCAATGTAAAGTACACTTGCCTGTGGCATAAGAAAAATTTTAGCCAGATTTCAGATATAGGAAGGTTAAAAATATAAGTCCAAAGTTGTGAAAGTATGTTAAGGCATTGCAAATGTGCAAAAGTGTTTTAGAGCACCGACAATGTACAAAGTTTTAAAAATATATTACATATTTTTACGATGTATCCTTAGGAATTGTAGGTGTATTTTCAGAATACATGAACGAGTCTAAATTTCTGGATAACTAACAATTTATTTAAAGTCTCAATAGGAGTAAACAGTAACGATATACAGTTCATAAATATCTAGCTATCATACAAGGTCAAAAAATAATTGTCAGGTACAATAAAACAGCAACTAAATGCTAAATTTATTCACAAAACAGACGAATATATTCTCCAGATATTAACGTATTTAAAATTTACTTTTTCTGGTATCACCCCTACTCATTTTAACTGGACGATAATTAGCTTATATACTCTTTGTGTAAATTTCCAGAAAAAACGTAACATGTGAAATTCTTAACCGCATTCTATAAAATTCGAGCAGTCTCTAAAACTCTCCAAAATGGTGATATTTCTCCAAATATGTCTCCAATGCCAAACGACCTGAAAAATTTCAAACAATAACAATGGTTGCTTGTGAATATCGTTTTCTTTTGGGGATAGGCATTACCGCGCAAATAGTATAGGTATTCGTCACACTACATATTGCCAGATCGGCTTCAATAAAATGTCTAGGATAAAAGTGTCTTAAAAATTATTTTAAAAAAATCTTTTAAATTATATAAATGCATATTCAAACTTTATATATATATATATATATATATATATACTCAAACTTTAAACCACTATATTTATGTTCTTTCATGAATACTATAAACTCAGACAATGCGAGGCAACTTCGGCAAATGCATGAAACATAAGACAACCAGAAATCAGTAAGTGCAATTTATTCAGATACGGCACTCTTGAGATTTTACGTGACGCTACTTTGCACCCACTTTCGCAAATTGTCCCGAAACGTGCCAAGTCAGCATAAATGTTGAACAGGAATATAAATCCCTGATAGAGTTCAAGTCTCGTTTAAGAGGAGATGCTTTCTAACGCCATAAATCTAGGTGAAAGTTTTGTCGAAGAATGTTTTATTTTCGACCTGACAACAAAGAATGCACTGTTGCAATTTCTCTCTATATTTAAAAAAAAAATGCGAATTTTTAACACTGCATTGAGATGTTCGAGGACTGAGTTATTGAAGCACGGGAAAACATTAAAAGTAGACGGTGCGGTATAGAGTCAATTACGTTTCTTAAATCCCTCTGTGGAAGATTCTGCCACAAATGTTACAACTTCAGTGGTATTCTGAGAAGGATGAAATTGCCGTCCCAGCATGTCCCAGACGTGTTCTATTGGTGATAGGTCTGGGGACCTGGATGGCCATGAGAGGGTATTAATTTCTCGAATATATTATTGAGAAAGTAGTGTAGTATGTGGTCGAGCGTTGTCTTGTTGGTAAATATAATCTGTGTGCCTTGACAGTATAGGCAGAACAATCGGCTGCAGAATATCATCGACGTACAAGTAAGCTGTCGGATGGCTTTTAGAACAGCTAGAGGAGATCAGCTGTCCCACGAGATGGCTCCCCGGACTGTTACTCCACATGTGATGGCCGTGTGCAGCTCAACAGCGAATGCGTGATCGGAACACTAGCCAGACACGAATACAGGTGTTATTAGCACTGAGAGAGAAGCGGGATTCGTCGCTAAAGACAACATGTCTCCTGTCGGATACAATCCAGATTGACCCAGCTCGGCACCATTCCATGCTGCACGATGCTTCGTTCTCATGCGCGTTGCATAAGCCCAATAACATAATTGGATCTGACAGTTTGATCATTTGCATAACTCTTATAACAACATTTCCATGCCAAGTTTAACGACTGCATAAATTGCACATATATTTTTTTTTTCCGACAGAGTGCATATATCACCATGGAACTCAAATATTCCTATTCTTGTAAAATCACCCATGAAAGTTTTGTTGCTGTCTTTTATCTGGTATAAATTTAAACAATATAAAGCAACGACAGGTAACACCACCTCAAATAATACAGGCACTACAGGACAACTTTTATAGCTACAGAACAGAAAGAAACTAAAAACGGAATAATACAGTTAGTTTTATCTAGGTTCCCCCCCCCCCCCTCGAGATTCAAGGCGACGTGCCATTTTCCACATACTTTCGCAAATTGCCCCAAAACGTGCCCCGTCAACAAAAATATAGAAGGATATGATTCCCTGATAGAATTTCGCTCTTGTTTAAAAGAATTGTTTCCAACAAATTCACGTCGAAATTTTGTCATAGATTATTTCCTCTTCTTTTACGATCATAGTATAGATGCTCATTTAAAATTAAACTAAACGGAATCTAAAAGAAATTTGGCATTAGGAAGGTTTCCGTTTTGTGTTACAGCATAAAATTAAAAAGAAAATCACTGTGAAACCAAAATGACATATTTTTACTTTCCTTGCAATACATGGTAATGTATAGGGAAATTATTGGAATTGTGTCGAAAATCGCAACTCTAGTTTTCGAAGGATTTACGCGTTTTGGGATCTCTTGAACACGAAAAAACGATTTTTAGCGTGACGTCTATGTGTATGTGTATGCAATGTGTGTGTGCGTGTCTGTTTGTGCAATGTATGTATCTACTCTAACTCTAAAACTAATGGACCCAATTTCATAAAATTTGGTGGATAAGTCACTTGTTAGATTTAGAATTAGATTTTGATACGATTAGAGATTTTTTTTTCACAAATCATCAAAATCTAAAATAAAAGACTACGTATGCTCAAATGTATCAATTAAATGCTTGTTTTGTACGTATTTTTTGATGATGAAAAGAATAAGACTAACCCCATTACTCTAGGACTAGTCGTTCTGGAGATATTTTAGTCTTTCGCAAATTTGCTACGCCTTTGAAAATACTTGCAGTTACAAAATGAAAACAAAATTTAATTTAAAGTGCAAATTCAGTGTATTTTCAAATAATTGTCAGTGTTATTTTGCGCAATTAAATTTAGTTAAATTAATTATTAAAGAAATAAAGAGTAAATGAATTTGTAACGAAAGTCATGTGCTGCCCACATCAGATTTTTACACCTAAAATATATTTCGTATTAGGTGAATTTCCATGTTGTATTAAAGCCTAATATGGAATATTTATTTAGTTCATACGTTGAGAAATTGTTTGAGTTTGATCATGATTCCTATTTTACATGTTTGATTTAACTATTTTAAATATCCCAATTAAGTACTTAATTTTCGCCAATGTGCAATGTATACTGTTGTTGAGACCCAGACCGTCCGACCTACCAGAAAGGTGTAAGGTAACAGTTTGGACGGCCGGGAAGTGCCATCCAATTTAGACTGGAACCCAGTGGGGGAGGCATCCACAGGGACCGTACCCTCCTTCCCCTACCACCAACCTCTCGGAAGGACTTACGGATCCACATGTTTAACGTGATCGTACTCCGCGTGAACACGGCGGCAGTTTTGGCAATGGCGGGTGTCGAACCCGGGTCTACCGAGTGCAATTCCCGCACGCTAACCACTGGGCTACCGCGCCCCTGCAGTGTATACTATGAAACGATTATGATGAATTGGCTTTCAAGTTTGGTTTGACGATAAAAAATTAACTGCAGTGTGGCTCAATTCGACTTTCTAATACAGAAATCCATTTTTACTTTTCAAATTTTACAAGAAAATTTCAGAAAAATCGGCATCTTGGGTCCAATGATTACAAATATAGCGTGTTGCCCTTCACTTTAAATGGCTTGATAATATCTTTCGATTGATACCATACTTGACAATGTACCCACAAGTGCCAGATTCGCCCACATTTACCTACCAAATTTTATGAAATTCGGTCAATTAGTTTTTTAGTTAGAGTGGAAACAAAATCAGCACAGACAGACAGACAGACAGACACACAGACACAGATACAGACGTCACGCTAAAAATAGTTTTTCGTATTCTAGATGTCTCGAAACGTGTAGATCTGTCGAAAACTCGAGTTGCGATTTTCGGCATGATTCCAATACTTTCCCTATACATTACCATGTATTGCAGGGAAAGTAAAAGTCGTATATAAAGTTTCGTGAATATCCATTAATATATGAGGCAGCTATGGTGCACACAAGAAATTGAACGCAAGCATACAGACAGACAGACAGACAGCACTCCAAAAATAGTCAAAACGCGTTCAGGAGGTCTTAAACATATATTAGCATTAAAATCTCGTATTCGAAAATTCTCGTGAAAACAAAATTTTCTCTATACTATATTACGTGGTGTAAGAAATTAAAAATCTTTGCTTAATAAGAGCACAATATCTCGAGAACGCTCTATATTAGCATTTAGAAATTTTTGTCATTTAGTTTAGAATGAAAAATGAATGATAGGAAATGATTATTTAATGTGTTTTAATTTTTTTTCATATTAAAATTGTTTTTCACAATGCAAATCTACTAAGAGAAGTGGTGTTTCTTACATTAAAGTATACATTAAAATAATTTGTGTTGTGTCCAGCGCATAACATTCCTCACATATCCACAGATTTAGGTAATACGAGAATACAACTTCACAAATCAGAGTCACACTGAATGCAACTGTTGCTTGTGATAATACATACTCTTTGTAAGTCTTTGACAGAGGCAGACATATAAAAATTAGATGACTGCAATTGTTTCAAGGTGTGATCCAGGTGCCCTTATTTACAGCAGATGGGGCCCCTTACAAGTATTTTAATATTTACTTGTGTCGTTAATAATAAATAAAAGTTTAAAGTAAATAGCATAATGGAAATCTGGATCACGTACTTATTTTATTGAGATATTGTATCATTTTGTTATAGCATTGTTTACATGTCACCGATATTTTCATTTAATTTAAAATAAAATTTAATTTTAAATAAATTTATTTATTTTTAAATAACATGTCATTTATTTTTAAATTTAGGGGCTCCTTAAATTTGGGGGCCCATGTCCACGGCAGCCCGCGCATGTATCAAGTCCTGCTGTGATCCCTCCCTCACCAGGTCAAAAATCCGACTAATCGAAAAATTAAAAACATTTATGAACAATTCCAACTGTCGCATTGAATTTTTTGATTAGTACACACTTTTTTTGACCCGATTACAAAGTGTGTTGCAAGAGTGCAACAATTAAGTGACTACAATTGTTACACTCTTTTAACAATTATAGCCATTTAATCTTTAAAAATATTTGCTCCAATCGAAGATATAAAAGGAATTAAAAAACGGCCAAAAACGTCTATAAAAAAATTAAATTAATGTAAATTTTAGTATAAATACAGCATACAATAAAAGTCAGGTATCAAACCCGGTTTCAAAGGTAAAAGCCTTTTTCTCAGGACAAGCAAGATACAATTTTTCTATTGGCTACTTCAGTAGCGAAACTCAGAAAAGAGGGAAAAAGACTGAGAAAGAGAACCCACAATGCTAATTTTCGTCTTCCAATATGAACCCTATGGCGAACTCACATAATTTTAATCAAAACTAAAAGTTCGCTATCCTATGTTCGACAATTTTTAAAACGATTTGAAAGATGGTGAAATCGGATAATAGAAACACCCACGTAGTTCAGGCTTCCCCCCCTCTCACTCTCTTGTTGGCGAGAACCAAGAATATTTACTTTTTTTCGAGTGCGATTTTAAAATGTTCTGCGGGCCGGATCAAAAGCCGGGGCGGGCCACATCCGGCCCGCGGGCCGGGCGTTGCCCATATATGACCTACGCCATAGTGATAATCACGTTCATCAATTGCAACAGATTTCATTTAACCATATCATTTTGTTTGAAAGTTTACCTGCCCATTATTTTGCAGTCAGACTGAGTGAGATACACAGGCATAAACAAAAAAAAAAAATGGTTGATTTGTCTTATTAACGTACTTTCAAAACTTTCAGATACACTCTATTCGAATCGAATTTTTAAACTCATCGCAGTACTTTTCTTTGGCATACACTGAATACAGTCTGGAAAATAGTTTAATAAAATTAGAAATACAAAACGATGCATTATATATATGTATATATAATGACCAAGGCACTTGATATACCATTACTTACCTATACATCTGCCAGAATCGTGAACCATTTAGCCATCACATGACGTTGTCTGGGTGCACCAGTAGGGACCGAACATACTGCGCACAACAGCACAACATCCATCGGGCACCCCAAACCCACAACCCGGCAGCCGAGTGAACACAAAGGAAGCACTTGCATTTGACCGTTTAACCACCACGTCGCACGATGCATCCTATTTTAAGTAATTTAAACTGAATACAAAAATTGCATTAATTTTTAATCTGATTATTTTAATCCGCCTTTCAGCATGTGTCCTAAAGCAATTTATAAATATTTGTACATAATTTGAGGGATGGTTTTTTTTTTTAAGATTAATTAATTTTTAAGATTAACATGTAATATTTTAATAATTTAATATATATATATATATATAATATTTTAATTTATATATATTAAAATATTAAAATACATAATATTTTAATATTTATATAATATCCTAATTTATATTTTATATTAATTATATTTTATAATAATATTTTATTTTATATTTTATATACAATATTTTGATCACAATCCTAAACCAGAGGATCGGTGAAATCTCAAAACTTCCCACGCTTAGCATGTGAGCATTCGAACTCTGAACCAAACTATATACAGTTTAACAAATTTCTTTCCGGCATTCACATCTACGTAATATACCACCCAAATTGAGTTCTTTCTACGTTCATATCTACCTTAATCGGGTCCATATCGCTGGAGTCGTTTTTGAGATTACGAAAGACAAATAATTTCACATCCACACCAACAGACCGACAAAAATCATTTCTGGTATCTGTGAACCCCATCGATGTATTTATGCTGAAAATTTGGCTTGTCACGACCACCATATTTTTCCTAGGCTACATTGGTTAAAGTGGAAAACTTTCTTAATCTACAGCTAGAAGCAAATCTATCAAGAAAAGTTTTGTAAGTTACAATCACTGTCATCATGCTTTTCTCAAACACAGCGCAAGGAAAGTAAGAAAATATGCAATATTAAAAATTTATACAGAACTTTTCCATTTTAGACAATTTGGAGTTTTTTCTAAAATGTTTCTTTTCTTTCTTCGTTAAGTAATTTAAAGTTGATTTCTGTGTCCCAGTCGTGATCAAATATCTCAAAAATAAACAGTCGGAATAATGTTTTACGATATTCAGAAAGTAAAAAATATGCCATATCAAAAACTTATACAGAACCTTCCATTTTACTTGTTAAAATGCTTCTATCCTTTCTTTCTTAAGCAATTTAAAGCTTATTTCTGTGTGCCAGTCGTGATCAAAAATCTCAAAAGTAAACACTTGAAATAATTTTCTGTGATATTTCAAAAAATAAAAAAAATATATTACTTACAAACACTTCTTAAGCAGATTTTGCAGCACTTTCAGATATACTAAGAGTGTACCAACTTACCTGAAAAGAAAAAGATAAATTATGTTAGGAAGTTAAAGTAAAAGATACATTGTAATGAATATGAAGTAAATACAAGTGAAGTAATGCAGCTATCCTGAAACTAATGTAGCAAAAGTTAGTTCAGCAGAAAGAGCATTAACTAATTAGTAGATTAAAATAATTAACGTACTCAAAAAAATCATAAAAAGGTAAAAAAAAAACAAATGAATGAATGGTTTAAATAAGATATCGTTAAGACTTTTATTTAATTTACATATCCCATGCAATAAAATAATTGTTGGTTTTGATTTGATACATTAAAACAGAGTATTTTATTGCACCATAAAAACACCTCACATTCGCCAATTCCAAACAATGTTCAAAATTTGCAATGCAGATTTAGTCTTATCTAGTGATATTTCTTATGCTCATTACGTTGATTGCTGTTTTATTTTTCCTTGACGAGTTTAACGAGGATTTTGACAGCGTTTTTCTATTATGAATTCTATTGTTTCTTGTGTTCAGTTTACCTGTGAGTTAGAATGAAGCAATTATCTTTCTCTTCTGGATGACTTAGTCATTCTCAGTACGAATTCAATTATTACTACTGTTTACCGTAGACATTTTACTGTTATTTTACACATTAATTCTTGTTCTGAAACCCGACGACCGACCACCTGAGAGATTACAGCTATAGCTAAGACCATCTTTCCACAAAATGAGTTGCAAATTTGTGTCTTTATAGGACGGCAAAAAGAGAATTAGATAAATGTCCGTCTTCTGGCATAAGATTAAAACAAGAAAGATCAATCATGCTTAAAGCATTGATTATGAAACACTTTCCAACTTCAATGCAATTTTATTTAAACATGTCTAAAATGCAATACATTCCTCGGTAATATTTTAAAACTTATCACAATACTACATTAATTTATTATATTTGAAACCTTAAACCTTCATCGAAAAAAATTAACTTCATTCAAATAACGGCATTAAAGTATAAATTGCCTGGTTTAAACATCTCTAAAATGTTATACATTTCTCGGTAATAATTTTAGAATTATCATAATACTACGATAATTTATTATATTTGAAAACATCATCGAAAACAACTGAAATCCATTCAAATGACGTCATAAAAAAATAACACGCCTGGCTCTCTATAAAAGCAACATTTCATTCATAAATAATTCCCCCATTCATGTCATTCATCACAATACTATAATAATTTATTTTATTTAAAAATTAAGACCATTGAGTTGCAAGTAAGTAAACTCTATAGGTAAAACTTCATCGAAAAATATCGTCCTTCTCTTTCTAAAATCAATGAATTCATATCAGCTAAGCAGACTCCATGGACTAAATGATTTTGTGTTAAAGAATTACAGCGATTCTAATACAACTCATTCTACATATTTTGCTGTTTACATTTTACATAGGTGAAAAATAGGCTTAATAGTAGAAATAATCAAATTTGGAAGAGCATTTAAACTGAAGTATATTGTCATTGCGTTGTTTCAGTATGTAGATGCACAGAATTTAGGCAAAAATAAAGTAATTTTAGGACGGATACAACACTCAATATGAATTAAAAAGAACTTTAAAAATCACGATTTTGACACAAGATGGATGCCATATATCATTTTGAAGTGGGTCATGTGATCGTTTCATCTCATGGACACGTGATCGCTTAATATAAGAGGTGTTATTATTATTTTAATTTTTATTTAAAAAACAACTGAATATATTTCGCTGAATTTTTTTTTATATATTTTATGGAACAATTTGAATATTGCCTAAAATTTTCGAAGCAATTTGTGAATTTTAAATCCGCTTAAAAAATGCTTGAAAAATTAGGTCCCATAGGGCTCAATGTATTCCATTTTTTCAACCCGGGTTCAATCCAAAACTAATTGGGTGATATTATTCATTTATATTCCCATAGGTCCTATAGACCGTCTGAACAACATACTAAAATTTCATTTTGATTAAGTCATTTTTACGGCAGTTATCGTGCTAACGGACAGACAGACAGACAGACAGACAGACAGACAGACAGACAGACAGAATGAACAAAGTCATAAACACTTTTCAACTTTGTTGTAAAGTGTTAAAAAAGTAAAAATTTTTTGTCATTAATTCTTGTCATTTGCCCTCTAATTCAGAGCTTACCAACCCTGCCTACCGTGTTATTAATTTATGCTGACTTTTTAACACTTTACAACAAAGTTGAAAAGTGTTTATGACTTTGTTCATTCTGTCTGTCTGTCTGTCTGTCTGTCTGTCTGTCTGTCTGTCTGTCCGTTAGCACGATAACTGCCGTAAAAATGAGTTTATCAAAATGAAATTTTAGTATGTTGTTCAGACGGTCTGTAGGACCTATGGGAATATAAATAAATAATATCACCCAATTAGTTTTTTATTGAACCCGGATTGAAAAAATGAAATACATTGAACCCTATGGGACCTAATTTTTCAAACATTTTTTAAGTAAATTTAAAATTCACGAATTGCTTCGAAATTTTTAGGAAATATTCACATTATCCCATAGAATATATAAAAAAAAAATTCAGTAAAATATGTTAAGTAGTTTTTTAATTAAAAAAATTATTTTATATAGGGAAAAAAACAAATTCAATTAAATTCTGACTTTGGGATATCTTCCAGAAAGAAAAGAGAGAGATATTATATAATAAATATCTCTCCATTTGTTTTAACGTTTTGCATATGGGAGTGGCTTCATATTTTAAAATAAATTTGGTAGATAACAATTTTTCATTTTTTTAAAATTTTATATAACTCTTCATGATAAATTTAATTGATGGCATTTTAAATGCACTTTACTACGTCCTAGAGAGTTAAAATTTGGTACACAGCTTAAATTTGTTGAACATTTTATTCGACAAAAATTTGATGGATCTTTAAATATAGATCATACATTTTTTTCGAAATGGCCTGAAAATAATCCCCGTTCACTTCTATAAATCATTGGTGTAATATTATTAAAAATTCTGATGTAGACAGCACATGTCTTTCTCTGCAGACTCATATTCGTTCTCTTTATTTATTCAATGATAATTTGAGTTTATCTGCACAACATAAGTATTTTAAATGACATTGAATTTACACGTTAAACTTAAATTTGGTTCTCATTTGATAGCTGGACTTATTGTCAAAGGTGGCGTAGCGAAAACGCGAAAAAACTAGAATATCTCAAGAACGGCTAGTCCTAGAGTAATGGGGTTAGTCTTATTATTTTTGTTGTCAAAAATCACATATAAAATAGGAATTTAATTGATATAATTGAGCACACGTAGTCTTTTATTTTTATATATAACGATTTTTGCTGGCCATTTCGCAAAAATAGCCCGTTCCTTTTTCCCGAATAGTAGTAGAATAACCTACAAATGATTTATATACAAAATTTTGTTAAATTTGGTATATAAATCACTTGTAGGTTATTGAAATATTATACTCCAAATTTTGTTAAATTTGGTTCATTAGTTTTTAGCTAGAGTGGATAAAGGCAATTTCTGCGGCCATTTCGCAAAGAAGGCAGATTCTTTTATTACGAATCGTACTATAATCTAATGAACATCAGGATTTCCCACAAAAAACATACCTACCAAATTGTATGAAATTCGGTCCATTAGTTTTTCAATTAGAGTGGATGTAATATCCACACAGACACACAGAAACATACACAGATACACCCTTACACACACAGACGTCTTCCTAAAAGTAGTTTTTTCGTGTTCTAGAAGTCCCAAAACGTGTAGATCCTTTGAAAATTCGAGTTCCGATCTTCGGCACGATTCCAATACTTTGAGTACATACACATATATATTATCTGTGTATTATCTGTGTATCTAAATTCCGTGCCTATGCAATTACAATAGTTGTGATTTTAAATGATCCCTAAACTTTTATTATTTCTTCAAGGAAGCCTAATTTTAACATATGCAGAATGCAAATATCTCAAGCGATTGTAAGATGAATTACATAAGAATTGCTGAATTTTTTTCACACAAAATTATTTAGCTCTGGAGTCTGGAATACAAGTTATATGAATGAAATATTCATTGATTTTGCATAAAGAATCAGATGATTTATATTTCGATACAGTTTTAAATATTTAAGTATACTGTAGTACTGTGATAATGTAAAAGATATTACCACTGAATGAATCACATTTTAATTTTTAAATGAAATTACATTTCAGTTGGAAAGTGTTTCATAATCAATGCTTATGTATGATTGATCTTTCTTGTTAAATTTGAGCATGATTACTAAACTGGTGTTATCTTAGATAGTGGTGTTATCTTAGATAGACTGGTGTTATCTTCCACCTAATATTGCTGGTCCACAGATCAAATATATTCTTGTTAAAACAATTAGCCTGTTAAAACAAAGTATGTCATAAAAATGTTAAGAGTTCTTAAAATTTTTACTTCAAAGTGGGATTATCTCCTCTCATGAAACATTAATATTCTTTCCTGAAGGATCTTAATAAGAATTTCATTTTTCAAAATCCATGTCAATAGTGAACAAAATTATGTCATCACGTGAACATAAATATTACCTCATAATCTTGAAATTAATTAATCCATAGCAAATCACTACTGGGCGACCAGTTATCGGTTTAATTTTTCTTCTGTTTCTATTTTTTAAAGTGCTCTTCTGTTTTTAACACTTTACAACAAAGTTGAAAAGTGTTTATGACTTTGTTCATTCTGTCTGTCTGTCTGTCTGTCTGTCCGTTAGCACGATAACTGCCGTAAAAATGACTTAATCAAAATGAAATTTTAGTATGTTGTTCAGACGGTCTGTAGGACCTATGGGAATATAAATGAATAATATAACACAATTAATTTTGGATTGAACCCGGGTTGAAAAAATGAAATACATTGAGCCCTATGGGACCTAATTTTTCTAACATTTTTTAAGCGGATTTAAAATTCACAAATTGCTTCGAAAATTTTAGGTAATAGTCAAATTGTTCCATAAAATATATAAAAAAAAATTCAGCTAAATATATTCAGTAGTTTTTTAAATAAAAATTAAAATAATAATTACACATCTTATATGAAACGATCACGTGACCATGATATGAAACGATCACATGACCCACTTCAAAATGAGATATGGCATCCATCTTGTTTCAAATTCGTGATTTTTTAAAGTTCTTTTTAATTCATATTGAGTGTTGTATCCATCCTAAAACTACTTTATTTCTGCTTAAATTCTGTGCATCTACATACTAAAACAACACAATGACAATATATTTGAGTTTAAATTCTCATTCAAATTTGATTATTTCTACAATTAAGCCTATTTTTCACCTATGTAAAATGTAAACAGCAAAATATGTAGAATGAGTTGTATTAGAATTACTGTATTTCTTTAAAACAAAATAATTCAGTCCATGGAGTCTGCATGGCTGATATGAATGAAATATTAATTGATTTTATAAACAGAAGGACGATTTTTTTCGATGAAGTTTTAAGCATAAAGTTTATGAATTGTAGCTCCATGGTCTTAATTTTTAAATAAAATAAATTATTATAGTATTGTGATGAATGAAATGGAGAAAGTTATGAATGAAATCCTGCTTTTATAGAGAGATCCAGGCGTGTTATTTTTTCTATGACGTCATTTGAATTTATTTCAGTTGTTTTCGATGAAGTTTTCAAATATAATAAATTATCGTAGTATTATGATAGATTTAAAAATATTACCGTGGAATGTATTGCATTTTAGAGATATTTAAACCACGCAATTTATATTTCAATGCCGTCTTTTGAATGAAGTTCATTTTTTTCAATGAAGGTCTAAGTTTTCAAATATAATAAATCAATGTAGTATCGTGATAAATTTTAAAATATTACCGAGGAATGTATTGCATTTTCGACTTTTTTAAATAAAATTGCATTGAAGTTGGAAAGTGTTTCATAATCAATGCTTTAAGCATGATTGATCTTTCTTGTTAATTTATATTTCTTTCATACATGAAAAAAAATTCTAACAAGACCTATGTCGATTTCTCTATAATTCCGTATTTCTTCCAGTTATGGATTAACTACGTATAATTTGTTTCTCTTTGTCTTACGCAGCAATTTATACTGTTTTATTTTTATTGTACAGAGTCACGTTCTGTATCTGGATTTAAACACATCTCACGGAACTCAGTTAAATATATTGAAAGTAATTTAAAATGCAAATGCTATTCAAAAGGCTGCACTTAGCGTGTTTGTGAATTTCCATAATTTGTTCAAGAAACTATTGGGGATAAATTTCTAAACGAGGAAGATACTATATTTAGAAAGTGTGAGGTATCATAGTTTGTGACTGGGCAATTAGTAACGATTTCCAATTCGAAATTTTGGAAGAATGTCATAAATAATGCCGAGCATACTGATGATTGTGTAATAAACTCACTGAAAAGGAAACTAAGTTACTTGTTCAAAGGAAAAACGTTATTTTTAAATTAGAAAAATGTTGTCTGTAATTTACGTCGACATTATTTAAATTCTACATTATATGAAATCTAGCATATATACCCTCCGTTGCTCGTGATTTTAGATATGTGCACATTTTAGTAGTATTCTAAGTACTTTATTAGCAGCATTCTAAGTTCATTTAGTAGTATTATGAAAATATTTAGTAGTATTCTTCATTTTAATAGTATTGATTGAAAATATTATTAAATATTTCATTTAATTTCTCTAAAAAGAAATATAAGAGTTTCTGCATACAAAATTATTACACATCAGGGAGTAATATACAAAATTATTACACATCAAAGAGTAACTTCCCGGCCGTCCAAATAGCTGCTCTTAGTCCTCTGGACGAGTCGGACGGTCTGGGTCTTCAACATCAAAGAGTAAAACATTTGGTCCCATTTGTAGAAAAATTTAAAAAATATATGAAATTTGGTTCAACATACACTAAAATGGTAGAAATATCCGGACAATTTATATCCTATTTCAACAATCGGTGAAACACAATAAAAATATGCGAGTTTAAAAAATGTTTGCAAAAATAAAATGACTTAAAATTGAAAATATCAAAAATTCCCGGAATCTTATGTCCCAAAGCCGTAATAAAATTTAATTAAAAATATAATATCGTTCATTTAAAAAATATTTTTACGCTCATTTCCTTGAGCCAACGGCCGTATCGTGCTGAAAACACCGGTTCTCGTTAGATCACCGAAGTCAGGCAGCATCGGGCGCGGTTAGTACTTGGATGGGTGACCACCTGGGAACAACCCCACGTGCTGTTGGCACATTTCGGACGCGGTAGCCCGGTGGTTTGCGCGCTGGATTTGCACGCTGCCACAACTGCCGCCGTGTTCATGCGGAGTACGATTAAGTTAAACATGTGGGTCCGTAAGTCCTTCCGAGAGGTTGGTGGTAGGGGAAGGAGGGTACGGTCCCTGTGGATGCCTCCCCCACTGGGTTCCGGTCTAAATTGGGTGGCACTTCCCGGCCGCCCAAACAGTTACCTTACACCTTTCTGGTAGGTCGGACGGTCTGGGTCTCAACACTCATTTCCTTATTATTTCTACGATACATATATTTAACAGAATCACAAAGAAAATTTTTATGTGACTACACCGTTCGAGAAAAGACCTGGAGGACGACCGATGTTGAGATGGATCAATTGTGCGGACAAGGATTTTGACGTGCTAAAGATTAAAATTAGAGAAACAATGCTCCAAAGGGGATGCTTGGAAAGAGTTTCTGAGGAAAGCCAAGGCTAACCGGTTGTCGAGCAATTAATGATGATAAATTGAATAAAAATAATTTGTTGTATAAAAATACTTGATTAACTTGAGTTGCAATGCAATATAATATAATTTACTTCAAATGTATTTCCGAAACAGTAAATCGTCTACATAATGCTATTACAATTGAAGATTAAGTGCTTTTAACACTTTCCAACATTGTTGAAAAGTGTTTATGACTTTGTTCATTCATTCTGTCTATCTGTTATATTTTGATTTATCTGTATATTACATATTGATTATTCATTATATGAGGTATGATTTGTTTATTTTCTTCTTATAAAGGCCGTTTTATTGGTGGGGTGCCGTTATTTTATTTTCTTATATTGTTTAACCAGAATCTTCTCCTTTTAACACTTTACAATATAGTTGAAATGTGTTTATGACTTTGCTCATCCTGTCTGTCTGTCTGTCCGTTCGCACGATAACTGCCGTAAAAATGACTTTATCAAAATGACATTTTAGTATGTTGTTGGGACTGTCTGTGGGACATATGGGAATGTAAGTGAATAATATCACCCAATTAGTTTTGGATTGAACCTAGGTTAAAAAGATGAAATACGTCGAAACCCCATGGGACCTAATTTTTCAAACATTTTTTAAGAAGTCAAAATTTGCATATTGTTTCAAAAATTTTAGGAAATATTCGAATAAACCCATAAAATATATAAAAGAATTTTCAGCAAAATAAATTTGGTAGATTTTTAAAATAAAAAATAAAATAATAATTACACCCATGTTATACGAAGAGATCACGTGACCCATTTCAAAATAAAATATGGCATCCATTTTCTTTTCCCTGTGTAAGGATCGTGATTTTCTAAGTTCTTTTACATTTATATTTAGTGCTACATCCATCCTAAAACCGCTTTACTTTTGTGTATTTTCTGTGCATCTATATTCTGTGCCAACGCACTTACAATATTTCTCAGTTTAAATGATTATCAAACTTTGATTATTTCTACAACGAAGCGTAACTGTAATGAATGTAAAATGTAAACGAGTGATTGTAAGATGAGTTGCATAAAATTGCTGAATTTTTTTCACGCAAAATTATTTAACTCTGGAGTCTGGAATAAAAGTGATATGAATGAAATATTCATTGTTTTTGCATAAAGAGCCAGGCGATTAAAATTTCTATGACGTCATTTGAATAAAGTTCATTTCTAACACTTTACAACATAGTTGAAAAGTGTTTATGACTTTGTTCATTCTGTCTGTCTGTCTGTCAGCCCGATAACTGCCATAAACGTGACTTTATCAAAATGAAATTTTAGTATGTTTTTCAGACGGTCTGTGGGAACTATGGGAATAAAAATGAATAATATCACCCAATTAGTTTTGGATTGAACCCGGGTTGAAAAAATGAAATACAATGAACCCTATGGGACCTAATTTTTCAAACATTTTTTAAGCGAATTTAAAATTCACAAATTGCTTCGAAAATTTTAGGAAATATTCAAATTATCCCATAAAATATATAAAAAAAATTTTTAGCAAAATATGTTAAGTAGTTTTTTAAATAAAAATTATTTAATATAAGGAGAAAAACAAATTCAATTAAATTCTGACTCTTACTATATCCTCCAGAAAGAAAAAAGAGATATATTATGTAATAAATATCTTTCCAAGAGTTGAATTATCTATACGTGAGAAAGGTTTCACATTTAAAAATAAATATAGTAGATAACAATTTATTAAATTTTTAAATAAAATAAATTATTATAGTATTGTGATGAATAAAACAATTGGAAAAATGTTTATGAATGACATGCTGCTTTTATAGAGAGGCGATTTATATTTCGATGACGTCAATTGAATAAATTTAATTTGTTTTCGATGAAGTTTTCAAATATAATAAATTAATGTAGTATTGTGATAATTTTAAAAATATAACCGAGGAATGTATCGCATTTCAGAGATGTTTATATAAAATTGCATTGAAGTTGGAAAGTGTTTCATAATCAATGCTTTATGCATGATTGATCTTTCTTGTTTTCGATGAACTTTTAAGTTTTCAAATATAATAAATCATTATAGTGCTGTGATAATTTAAAATATATCAGCGCTGAATGTATCACATTTTAGTGATGCTTAAATGAAACTGCATTTTAGGTGGAAAGTGTTTCATAATCAATGTTTTATGCATGATTGATATTTCTTGTTTATTAATATTCCGACAAAAACTCGAACTATAGACAGGGTTAACCGCAGTAAAATAGAGAATAACTATACCGAATTTAAAAAAAGATCCAAAATTTGTGGATTTGAATACGGAACAGACAAACAAATAAACAACCAACACATACTTTTAATTTGATAGTATAGATATTTGAAGTGTGATGTCGCACTCGACTTCTCATGTACTGAAATACCATGTTGTTCAGTTCGACTTGTATCACAGACAGTGTCATGACGACATGTCAGTGTCAGAGACCAAACACAGTCAAAGTGTTTTTGCCTTTCCAGACCCTCCAGAAGCTACTCCGGTGACACAGATGACCGGATCTCTACAGATTTACAGAATTGACCGTGGGACAGAACCTAACAGAGCCTTTTTAAAAATTTACAACGATTATATTCGACTCTTAAGTGTCATTGTCTCTCTACAGCAGTGGTTCTCAAACTTTTTTAAGTCGAGGAACACTGAACTCTGACATTTTTCTGCGCGCAACACTTACAATACAACATAAACTTCTAAGCAGCAAATTATTTTTTGCATTGCATTGATTTTTTTTTTCTTTTTTTTTTTTGCAACAAATTTTAATTGTGTATTTGATTTTTTTCGCGGAACACTTGAAGTGGCTTCACGGAGCACCAGTGTTCCGCGGACCACGGTTTGAGAACCACGGCTCTACAGGGTGTCCCAAAAAGATTGAAATGCGCTTTAATTCTTTACCTGTTGGAGATAAGTGGGCAATGTAAATTGCAAAAATGTTGAAAGTTTAGTAGGAAAAAAGATTGAGTTAATGAAATAGTCCTCCCATTCATTTTCAAAAAGTTACACTTTTCAAATTTTTATACGACCCCCTTAGACAAATTGGGTCAATCAAAAAATTTTTATTTTTAATGCAACAATATCATTAAAAAAAAACCGTATATTTGTATCTTTAAAATCAACTGAATTATGATAAAGGAAAAATCTGACTTATGACACTTTTTAGTACCATGTGAAAGGCTATTTCATTAGTGAAAATAGGGATCATAAACAAATTGACGATGGAAATTGTTTAGATCAAAAATACGTTAATATGTGTCAAATTTTTTTATCACAAATGCATCTAAATGAAGCATTATACAGACAGAGATCATATAAAGCAGTGGTACTCACTACGCGGTTGGGTATCCTATGTATTATCATCCAGTTTTATCTTTCTTGTGATATGTCACAAATTTACATTTCTAATTTGATATAGGGTCCCCATTCACAATATTAAATTTTCAATTAAATATAACTCGCTCAATGTTAAAGATACAGATATGCGGTATTTTTTAATGATCTTGTTGCATTAAAAATAAAAAAAATCTGATTGACCAAATTTGTCTAAGGGGTCGTATAAAAATTTAAAAAGTGTAACCTTTTGAAAATGAATGGGGGGACTATTCCATTAACGTAGCCTCATTTCTTACCTTACTTTCAAAATTTTTGTAATTTACATTACCCACTTATCTCCAACAGGAAAAGAATTAAAGAGCGTTTGAATTTTTTTAGGACACTTTGTATATTTAGACACACACATATAAAAAAAAAAAAAAAAAAAAAAAAAAAAAGTAGCTGGTGCATCTGTTTGTCGAATTGTTTGTCCGCTGTTTGTACTCGAGTTTCTCTGTTTTGTACCATAAAAACTACAACATATACAAAATATTAAATTGGGTACATTGGTAGGAAAATGTTTGGGGGTACGTTGAAGTAAACAGTTTTTCGATTTAAAGTTAAATTTACTATATTTGCATAGGAATTTACTAAAATTACTATTTAAAGTCAAAGCCAGAATATCTGAGTTGCGAGTTCGCGCCCTGGTCAGACCAACCACGCAGGACCACGAATTTTTCTAGGCATGTAACTTCATAGTTAAATTTTTGCAAGACTGAGTCCCTTTTCTAAATTTAAGTGTAATTTATCAGTTATCAGTGTTATTTATCAGTTAGTTTGTAATTTATCAGTACCCTTTTTTTCAATTACGAGGTTTATTTTATACTCGAAGTGTCATACATTGTTAAACGAAATAAAATCATTGAAAAAAAAAATTTGAACTTTTTAAAGAATGTTTGTTTCCCTGTCAACAGGCTTGAGTACCAGTATATATAATAATTGTTTAACATGTTTTCGCCTTTTCAGTCTTCCAGAAGACCCCTGTGACGCTGAATGATGAATCTTTGCTCACTTTTTGTATCAATCTCGGGACAGAACCTAACGAAGCCGGATTTTCAATTCTCTCCCCACCCAGAGGCGGGGAAAATAGGCTTCTTTTAAAACTTCTATCGGTGACTTAGAAGGTTGGATATTTGCACACTTATTGCATCGACCATGAGACAGAACGTAACGGAGCCGGATTTTCGATTTCTCCCCGGGAGGCTAACAAAACATTGAACAAAAAGTCTTTCCAGACCCTAAAGAAATCCCTCGGTGATTTAGAAGGCTGAAACTTTGCGCATTTATTTATTTATTTATTCAGTTTACCTGGCAACTACAGATGAAATCCAGTTACAGTAACCACACAAACATGAAAAGATAGAGCATAAAATACAAGAAGTATACTAGCAGTATACATGACAAACGCATTAAAACAGGCTTTTTCAAAATGGACAAGAGTCAAACTAAAAATATCAATATCAGAACAATAGGTATTATGGAGATCAACGAATTTATAGATAGAATAGCTAGCTCTTAATGTAATTGTGTTTAATAGTAGTATTGTGAAATAAAGTTTTTTTTGCTAGTATTATTAACGGGTATATAGAAGTCCAGGCAAGAAAGTAAAATGGGGAAATTAATAGTATTATTTAAAACTTTATAATAAAACAAGAGGCAGGACCATTTTTTCCTTTTTTTCAAACTTCATTAAATATTATAGCATAGGCAGAACTTATTTGAGTCAATTTTTAAATGCGACTACTACTTTCAACGCCAAGCTCCAAGGGATTGTTAGACAAAATAAAACTTAATAAAATAAAGTTTAAATTATTTAGGAGTGTTAATGTCCCTGTGTCGTTGTCAGGTTTAAGTATTCTATCAACTTTTGGGAATAAAATATATGCTACAACTAAATGTACTTTGAAATTAACTAGAGCGTAAAACTTTATAATTCTATTATAAAAGCCCTTATTAAGACATTGATAAAAGAAATCAAACCCAACCATAAAACATAACTTAAAAATCACAGACACTTATACTTCAGAAATTTTTATATATATTTATAGTAATGAAATAACAGCGAACAAAATTTAGGTGGATCGTAAATAGTATGGAACGATCGTTTAAGCTATATTTATATTACATTATCTCATCTAAAGAGACCATATACAATACCGAATAAAAGAAATCATAAAATTTCCGAACATGTGATTTCGTTATTTTTATTACAAACGGAGTTTAGAGTTTCTCAGTTAAAGAAAATCCGAAAAGTAAAATTTACGATGCTCCCAGAGGAATGGAACGCGGCAGATTTCTAAAATTTGCACCCATAAAAAGCGGTAGACGGCATGTTACAATAACATATGGGTTCCAAAACGGCAAGTGCTCATGTAGTTATGCCAAACAGAACCAAAGAATTAAAGAATTATGCTCACAGAACACGCCCACCAAAGTTAGTAATTCGCACCCACTGCAGATAACAGCATCCACGGACCGGTTTCGTGCTTTTTATGTGCTCATCAGCCCTAAATAATCGATACTTGCAACAGCACCAAGAAGACTTATAAGAAGACACCATAATTTTACGAATCTCTATTGAGAATGACAAATTTAGTTTTATGTAATCGGCATCAAATTTCATAAGTATTAAGCTCAGGTTGTACGAGGCTGCAACAGTCAAGTTCATACTCATAAAACCTGTCTCTAGTTCTTAAAAGATTGCGTTCCTATGCAAATAACAGCATCAATAGACTGAATTTGAACTTAGCCGATATAGCTTGAGCTCATTTTTTTTTTAAATTCGATGCTAGCTGAGTAGAAGGAATGACTTTGTCTGTCTTCGTTGTCGATCGCAAAATTATGGCACATAGCAAGTTTCTTTAGGTCATTTTATGTATCGGCTAGTCAATGCTGACGAGCGCGTGAAAGCACGAAACTAGTCTGTGGATGCACGAAACTACTCTGCAATGACAGCGCGATTCTAATATTATATTTTGTTTTCGCAAAAATGATGAATGCAGTGAATGTAGTAAAGTGTTTACTAAATTCACTGCAAAAATGCTTATATAAATTCTCGCATATTATTTTTATCTGTAATGCTGTTATCTGAAATGAGAGGGCAATTCTAATATTGTATTTTCTTTTCGTAAAAATGATAAATGCAGTGAACTTAGTAAAGTGTACTTCACAAATTCACACTGCAAAATGCTTATAATATAAATTCCCGCATATTATTTTTTATATACATTTTGCCTCATGTGTTCGCCAACAAGCCGAGCCACTGAAAATACTTTCAAATATATATATTTTATTCAAAAGTATTTTCGGAGGCAGTTGAGAAAACTTTTAATCTCTTCTGGAAAATGCTTGACATTTGTTTAGACATAACCAGCAAACAAAAATTAATATTTTGCTTCTCTCTCTACACACTCTGAACGCTAAAATACCCTCAAACGATTTATAAACATAAACTTCCCTGTGATTTAATTTCACGGAGTAACGCGCTGATCTCTTGGGAATAAACAAACATAGAACAAGCAAGAGCATTAACTTTTTTATAGCCAGCCACCGAAAAAGAACATGCCTGTTGGAGGTCTAAACGCAGACGATAAAAAAGCCACAATCGCAAAGATGTCCCGACATATGGGTTTTGTAAACAGCAACTGCCATTTTGACTCTGGCGGTTACTCCTTAAAGAACCAAAAATGTTTCTTAGAATTTGAAAGAGGAAAATAGAAATCAAATATCTAGAGCAGTCAATAAGTAAAATACACTTTGTGCGAAGTGTGGTGAACAAATAGAAAATATACATTAAGCGCATGATTAGGAAAAAACCCCGGAATAACCCACCTTTGAAGAGTTCCTAAACGTAATCATTAAATTAAAACTACACATTAAATTCCACATTATTAACTTTTAAAATAAATATTATTTATTCACACATATTATTGTTATGATTAAAATGACATTAATTTTAATAAACGCTTAAGGAGGAGAAGGGCACTGTGTGACATCAGGTCTTTAGAATTATTACAAAGATCAAAAATTGACCTAATATATATGACGACTGGCACATACCTCTGTATTTTAAGTCTGTAGCTCAGCATGATTGTGATTGCCACCTTTGCCGATTTTTGTCCTGACATTTGGCGTCAGCTTTTTCTTTTTCTATAACATTTTAATATTTAAAATAACGACCCACTACTTGAAAATCAACACCCTATCTTACAACAACACTGCTCAAATTTCATGACTGATCTCTCTCGCTTATGGGCAATCATTTTACTTATACCATGTTGTTTGAATTCTCATTTTAATATTATATATTCGTTGACTTTTTCTTCTTGTGGCCACATCATTTTGCCTGAGGTCCAGATACGCCCTCCTCACTCTCATTGGAGGCTCCTCAGTGCGATGTTGCATCTTCGAATCATTGGTTTCTTCAGTCTCCAATGAAGCTTGGTTTAAGTCTTAGCACTAGGAGATCTTTGCCCCAACCACACTTGCAATTTGTGTGACGTAAATTTATTGGGGTCATAACTTTCTGGGCCAAGATTGTCCCGAAACGGAGCCTACAAGTCTGCGCTTTGTTTTGTCGTAAATATCAAAACTGAATAAGTTGCCTCCCGGTCTCACACAAAGGATAAGGGAGCAATGTAAATACGTACCAACAACACAGCATACAACTGTTTCATGGATACACTGGATCCCCTTCCTCGGATTCAGTAAAGTCCTTGGATGTCGAAGGCTTCAAAGAAGTCAAGATTATAGACCGACTCGCATTTTTGTTTGATCTTTGCTGATGAAAACTCAAGCCCGTGGTCAAATTGATAGGAATGATGATCAATTAAAGATTTATCAAATTGCCAATTTAATAAATTGATAGCAATTGGAGATTTATTAAATTGCCAATTTAATAAATTGATAGCAATTGGAGATTTACTAAATTGAGAATTTGATAAATCTTTCAAATTTAATAATTCCAAATTTAATAATTGCAAATTTAATAATTGCTCAGCATTGCTAACAGTTTAACCACCGTGTTAAATTTTCATGCACTCGCAGTTTTCATGCACGTCAATGTATGATCTTGACATTTTTTGAAGCCTTCCACATCTAGAAATAGTCTAGTAATTTTGTTAATGACTTATCCAGTATTCCACATTTTCCCGCGGTCTGGCGAAGAGCCCTGTAAAAAATTTTCTACTTTCTTCTTTCTATTCCTTTGAGGTTCTTATGTGTCTTTTTAACCTATTTTTCGGCTTGTTGGGTCTCATTTATTATTGCCCAGACTTGATTTGTCTTATCGTGATATTCCAGTTGTGTTTTGGCGCATGCCAATCTTGCGTGTTACTACTTGTTTCGAATTAGTTGGTCTGTTCTTCATGCTGCTTCCTCACTGGCTATCTCTTTATTCCGGTCTTGTGTATATAATACCCCCTGTTTCTTTTTTTCGCGTCCATTCCACTTTTGGATTTCAGGTTTGTTGGTTCTCTTGCACTGAAGTAGGGGATCGAGCGTATCTTCGAAATAGCTGTATGCTGCATTATTATGTTTTTATGCTTATTTACGCTGCTCTAGTTTTCCTTATCTTTTCCCATGTTTGTGATATCCTTACGCCCCTCTTCGACTGCAAGTTACCCCCCTGGAGGGGGGTACATTATCAAATGTGGTAGCAATTGAAAGATTTTTTCAAGCCCTTTAAAGTGAAGGGTAACACGCTATAATTTTAATTATATGGACTCACAATACCGATTTTTCAAAAACTTTCCTGTTAAATTTGGGAGGAGAAAAAAAGGTACTAAAAATGGATTCTGGTATGAGAAAGTCGAGTTGAAGCACGCTCAAGTTAATTTTTAGTTTGGTAACGTGTTTTCCATACATGGAGTATTTGGTTGATCTGTTTTAATCTACACTATATGCTGCATTATTATGTCTTTTGTGCTTATTTACGTTGCTCTAGTTTTCCTTATCTTTCCCTATGTTTGTGACATCATCACGCGGCAAGTTACCCTCCTGGAGGGGGGGTGCATTGTTAAATTGTCAAGTATGTTAGTAATCGAAAGATTTTTCCAAGCCCTTTAAAGTGAAGGGTAACACGCTATAATTTTAACCATATGGACCCCACAATACCGATTTTTCAAAAAAATATCTGTAAAATTTGGGAGAAAAAAAAAAACACTAAAAAGCAGACTCTGGTATGAGAAAGTTGAGTTGAGCCACACTTCAGTTAATTTTTAATTTGGCAACATGTATTTCATACTTGGATGTATTTGGTTGATCTGTTTTAATCTACACAATTTTAATACTATGTTCATTTGCAGTTGAGCTCAAACTATCATTTTCCAATATTGACCATTCATCGAGGCTCAACTTTAAATTTTCTTTCGAAGCGCAGTTCTTAAACAGGGCATCAAGGAAAGTCTAAGTATCCTAAGAAATAGGCTAACGAACTTGTCAACAGAGCGAGGTAGATAAAAAATGTCAATCACAAAGTTGTAAAGAATTGTATAATGAGTAGGAATTGACTCTAAAATTGTTACAGAAAGCATTTAATTCACACCATAGGGTCATTAACGAATAGGTATCTTATTCAGGAATGATACAACAAACATTTTCAAGTACTGAAATCTATTGTAGCGTCTGTTAAAAATGTTCTAAGGAATGATACAACAAACATTTTCAAGTACTGAAATCTATTGTAGCGTCTGTTAAAAATGCTCTAAGGAATGATACAACAAACATTTTCAAGTACTGAAATCTATTGTAGCGTCTGTTAAAAATGTTCTAAGGAATGATACAACAAGCATTTTCAAGTACTGAAATCTATTGTAGCGTCTGTTAAAAATGTTCTAAGGAATGATACAACAAACATTTTCAAGTACTGAAATCTATTGTAGCGTCTGTTAAAAATTTTCTAAGGAATGATACAACAAACATTTTCAAATACTGAAATCTATTGTAGCGTCTGTTAAAAATGTTCTCCGTCAGCCACAATGCACATTTGAATTCGAGAAAGAATATTATCGCGCACTTTTACAACTATTGTACTCGTAGGTGTCATCGTTGCTTACGGATGTCTGTTTTAAAGATAAAATGCAAATAAACATTGCCGGGGCAACGGCCTTAAGAAACTAATTCTTGCTGTGAAGCACTTTAAAAGACTGGCTCTCTGTAAAAGACCTAAGTACGGCCAGCAATGATGTTACGAGTTTTTAACAGGTATTTATTGCCTACCGTATACATTCGTTCGTTCCGGATATAGATTCCTATTTATCAGGTCAGTATTTTTTAAACTTTTTGGGTCGCGGAACGCTTTTGAAATTCAATATAAATTTGGAACCCCAAAATGAGAAAAAGCCCATTGTGGTCCTAATTATGCTTTCAAATTTTATAATTCTTTTTAACTGTTAAGAGAATTCACAGGAAAATATCACGTTGCGGAACCTTTGGAAATCTGTCGCGGAACAAACACACTTAGAAAAGCATTGCATTAAGCAGCACTCTACAACTTGTAATAGTTTTATTTGCCTATTTCGCTTTGATGACTAGTTTATTACCCTACCTATATAAATTATCATTCTCCGCTAGGGGCGCTGTAATCACCCTTATTCGATCCGGCATGACCACTTTACTATAGATAAACCCAACACCTTTTCTCATAAAATAATAGGGCTACTCAACGACTTTTCTAGGAATTAATAACAATTTATATACGGCACTGTTTGAACCCACTTTTGGAACTGTAAATACATAAAAAAAATCTTGCTTCTATATAATCTGCTAAGCCTTATATCTGAACTCCCTAAATACCCACAAACAATTTATAAACATAAAAAAAGATAAACATTCCTGATTTAATTTCATGGAGCAACGCGCTTATCTCAGGAGAATAAACAAACATAAAACAAAGAAAGATCATTAACGTTTTTCTAGCCAGCTACTGAAAAAGAACAAGTTTGCTGAAAATCCAAACACAGAGCATAAAAGTACATGATATTTGGGATATAACAACATGTGGTTTTTGTAAACAAAACTGCTGCCTTTATGATTCTAAGAAGGAACTGGAAACGTGTCGAATTTGCAAGAAAATTAGTCAATTAAAAACATTTATCATGATCTTCAGCTGATAATTTAAAAGTAAAGAATATAACAATGTTACTTCGCTGTATTTAAATATCAATATTTTTAAGAGCATTTTCAGGATTAAATCTTCGCTGTAAAATTAGTTTCAGACTTTGCATTCTAAAATAATATTGTATTCTCTTTTGTATTAAGGAAAAATTAAATGTTCTTAACAAGGCTTGACGACTAAAATTATCCTGTTCAAATTTTTTGAAACTGTGTTTTTGTAATTTGATCGCAAAAGACATGTTCAATTTAGTAATTTGGTGTAAGAAGCATCGTTTGATGTTTTATTTGTTACTTTGTTAGGTATGTATTTGACGATATAATGAAGCAAGAGAGCGTAGCGCATTCATTCTAGGTTCTTGCTAAAGAGTGTAAATTTTAAAGTATCTTTATAAGTGGTGCTAATAATGAGAAATTACAAGAAAGGTAGACGAGTTTGAATTGAGTGACAGGGAAGGCGTTGAATGGGAAAACCGGTGGTCTCAGGCGTGACGTGGATTAAATTGTAATAAGAAAATATAATTTGTTGCACTAGTTTGGCATGAAAATTATAATTTGTTAATTAAATTATAATTATGAAATAAAATTCTTTGCACTTGTTTGGAATCAAAATTATTGACTGCTGATTATATTGGAATAAAAACATAATGTACATTAAACTCGATTGTAGTTACAATTATCATCGGCTGACTGAATTCGACAAATTTATTATTTGTTGATTTATTTGATGTCAGAAAGCAAAATTCATTGCTTTAGTTTAATATCGAAATTCATTTTCTTTTTTAACATGCTTACAATTTAACTTACTTGATAACAGAAAAGTTATTATAATTTAAAATAATTCGTTCAAATTGCTGTTTAAATTAACTGAAAATTAAAGAATTAAAGTATCTTCATAGTAAAATGGCACAGAACAAATATTTCAAGATATCAACTGAAGGCAAAAGAAGGAGACATTTGCTTGCTTCTGCAGGAGTGACTGGTCTGTCTTGTTTATTCATCTTTAAAAAAAGATGCTTCTTTTCGCCTCCAAACCTGTTGTTAATTGTAAATATTCGGTTTTAGGCTATTTCATTCTTTATATATGAAGAAGATAATGTGAAAGACATGCATTGGGGCATATTTTGAATGTTCTTCAGTGCCACTCATGGGAGGGGGGGGGGCAAGTTGGACAGACAGAATTATTATAAAAATAAATTAATGACGCTTTTCAATTGAAAAACGTCGTTAGTTTATTATTATTTATTTTTATATATTTATTTAATAATTTATTAACTATTTATTTATTTATTTAACTATTTCTATTAATCTATTTTTATTTATTGTTTAATTATTTTCATTGTAATTCTGTTGTTATATTTTATTTAATTTGTAACCTTAAAATATACAGTATAAAAAATTGCTAATTTGCTAATTTTAGTTCCTGGTTTTCTGTTTTCCCAAATTATGTTATCCTGCTTCATCACTAATTATAACCCTCACCGTCCATTTATTTAAAGTATTAATTTTACTAACTATATCAGTCGCTTTAACTATATTAATCGCTAAAACAGATGAAAAAAGTAATTGTAAAGTAAAAGCAGTTAATCGACGTTTTCTGTCTTTTACCCTAAAGGAGAAGTCTGTTATTTGCTTCCGAAACCGATTGGCACGTTACTAATTTGTTATATGCTGTGTTTTAAGGAAGTTTTTACTGTAAAGTAAACACGTAAATGACTCACTTGGTCAGTAAAACATCAT
Source organism: Amaurobius ferox (assembly GCA_951213105.1). Classification (NCBI taxonomy): domain Eukaryota; kingdom Metazoa; phylum Arthropoda; class Arachnida; order Araneae; family Amaurobiidae; genus Amaurobius; species Amaurobius ferox. The sequence goes on along the minus strand of OX578148.1, from coordinate 101,383,942 downwards.
CAAACGATTGCTATTATATAGCATGCTGTTTTACTGACAGTTTCAATTATAGTTAACTTTTACAGTACATAAAGCGAACTTGTTTACAGATTCTTCATATTCGATATTATTTTTATAATGATCCTAATTTTCCAATTTTCAGTGATTTAGTAACAGTGAAAAACGACAAGGTGATACAGATATATTGCCCAGAGTTCAAATGGACTAGCAGTGACAAATGAATCGCTTTGAAACGTGACATGGAAAACGTTTCCAGATGTTGAATAGGTCTTCTTTTCAAGACGGGGGAAAAAGTCTTTTTGCAAAGTGTTCACGACGGAAAGTACATTAATGGACAAAAGAGAACCACTTCCTTCTTTTAAAAATGAATCTGTTAAGTGTTTTCTTCAAGTTTCGCTTTTAGCCTTAAAATAACCACTGTAGTTTTTACTTTAATTGCTCTTCATTAGCAGTTAGGTCCGAAATTTTAAGTACTAAAGTTTTAAAATAAAATTTTTGGTACTTGTTCATTGGGGTATTGCTGAATAAAAAGAGTCTGAATTTTTTCAAATTAGATAATTTACGATAAATTACTCGTATTTTTACTATGTATTGAAGTTCAACATAAATGTTTGAAATTTATCTTAATATATTAATTTATTTATTGGATTAATTTATCAGATAATATATTATTTAAAAAAAACTGACTAACAGCGAATGACTTATGGACAATGCGATATGCTAAATATGTATTTTTTGGTATAATAATAATATATACATAGAACGCATTTAAAAGTGGTATATCCAAAGCTGATCCATCACGCTGTCACTGCAAATATAAGGATTTGTGTACCGATTTTCAGCTCTCAAAAGAGAAACAGGTTCACCTATACTGGCTGCTGCACTGAGAACACGATTCCAGTTTTACTTTATTGATTATAATACTATTAGGATCGCGCTCCCATTGCATAACCAGTATCAGTAAATAGATTTCACATATTTTAGAACCCTTCCGGACAAAATACCTGTTACCTACAACGGCTGCAAGAAAACTTGCTCAAGTTCATAATCACGGAGTCTGATTAAACGAGGGAACCAGAACCCTCCTAAATGGAGTATGAAATTATGCATTTCTGCCCAAATGCAGTCTAAGCTCAATTTCTATGAAATTTGATACCATCTATGTGGTAAGACTGAATTTGTAGGTTTCCATAGAAATTTTCAAAATTGAAGCACAGAAAAGTCCTTGCTGCCATTGCAGGTATTAGCGAATCTGTGTAAAGAGAGTCAGAAGTTCAGGGCGATGCAGGTACCTGAAATGGTAAGGTAATCCTTACAATATTATGGTTATTCAAATTGAACGGGAATCGTGTTCTCAATGCAGCAACAAGAATCAGTGAACAAGTTTTGCTCTTAATAAATCTCATCACCTCTGAATAGCTGTAAATTGGAACTGGCGGCATTAAGAAAACTTGCTAAATGCCGAAACCTTGCGAATATTTGCTGTAACCAACAAAGTCTAACACACCACTAGCATCGAATTTAAACACCTTGTTTAAAACACAATTTCAGACACTTTATCTGAGTTAAAATACAGAGCCTGACTGCTCTCGCTTTGTTAGCAACATATACATTTCCATTATTCTAAAAAGCTTTACTAACTTTGTAGTTGTAAATTGTTAGGGGTTTTAGAGCATGGGCATTTCTTCTGAAATATTTCAGTAACTCTCTCATAAGAATGCTTAGAGAAATATTGCTCTTAAATAAAATCTTTCAATTTGAGAAACTGCCACTTCTTTATTGATAGACAAATGTCTGTAATGATCGTCTGACGTATTAAAAACTGCGGACGACATTTATGATATATTTCTGAGAATCATAACTGAAAAAAAAAAATCGCTATTTCAATTTTTCTGTAAATTATATGATTTTAAAATTGGAAAGTTTTCATTAACCTTGTACCTCTCTAAAGAATTTCGTAATTATGATGAAATTTAATGAAAATATTTAAATAGGTCGTTTTCTATATTTCCTTACTTTTTGTTCATAATTATTCCAAACTATGTTCAGTCAATTTTCATTTTCACTTTTTTTATTCAACTTTATATCCGCCATTGTTTTTTAACAGATAATCTAAATTTAAACGGAGATTTTTTTCTAGATCTATCAATGAGAATTTAGAACAATTGCCTCAGGATCCATAAATGTATTATTTGCAAAAAGTTCCAGTTCCTTTAAGAAAGAAATAAAAATAACTTCAGAAATTTATAGAGCTTGCTTTACTTCGGTCTTTTACAGAGAGCCAGCCAGTCTTTTAAAGTGCTTCGTAGCAAGAATTAGTTTCCTAAGGCCGTTGCCCCGGCAATGTTTATTTACATTTTATCTTTAGAACTGACTTCCGTAAGTTTAGTGTTTTTCTCTCAAACTTACTACTTTGTAAATGTTTGTTTCTTTTCAGAAGGGAACCAAACAGGAACATCCGATACCTTTTCTAATATACATGCGTGGGTTGTTATATGCTACTGTTTCTTTTTTTTATGTATATATTTCAATTTAAATACAAAAATCTGATGTGGGCAACACATGACTTTCCTTATATAATGCAATGAATTTACTACTTCTACAATAAAAAATAGGTTTCTCTTATGGTTGATATTTATATTCTTTCCAAGATATTGAATTTTCGTCAATTAGTCGTCATTTTCCTTGATTTAGTGTCATTTTTATCCATATTTGGCGAGATTTTGGTTAATTTGGCAACATTTAAAAAAGTCGCCAAGTTGGCGACATTCCACTAAATTCGGCGCCAAAATCTCGCCAAGCGTTATGGACTGAGAAATAAGCCATTCTTATAGCAGATAAATAACTATTGGCGTTCAAACGCAAAAGTATTACTCAAAGTATCTTTTCTCATGAATGGAACGAACTAGATTCACGAGAATAATGTCACCAAATTTATCGCATGATATTACATATGAAAAGTGTACATGTTTCTCAACAGTCAATATATATATATATATATATATATATATATATATATATATATATATATAATTTTTTTTTTTTTTTAATGTATGGGATTTTTTTGATAAATTTATTTTAAAACTGCGCAATATCTCGAGAACGGTTCATGCTAGCGTTCTAAAGTTTATGTCAACCGTTTTCTGAGGAAAAATTACATAAAAATTGTTTATTTGCTTAACTTTATTAATGGTTTTGATTTTTTAATGATTTTTTCAAATTTTCACTCGAAAATTTAGGGTTGTTCAGAACATTCGATTATGTTTAAAAACAATAGGCTTCCAATATCTACAGATTGTGATTTTTGTACCAAGTATCATTCGAATCGCTCTATTTGTTCGTGAGATATCGTCTCCACAGACTCACTGACACACACACACACAGGCATCATCTCAAAAATGTTTGAATCGTGATCAGGGATGCTTGAAACCTGCTCTCCCGTCGAAAACTCGAATTCGAATTTTCGACCCCGTCACAATATTTTCCTTATGCATTATGTATATAAGGAAAGTAAAAATGCACTTTTTTTTAAATAAAAAAATAAGTCAAGTAAAAAATAAGTTTAGTTCTTTTGTTTAAAAGAATAAGTTTAGATATTACAGTACCCTATACTTAAAATATTTTATTTTGCTGAATTCTGACCTTTTTTTACAGTATTTATTCTGACTTTTCTTTTTCTTTTTGAAATATTAAGGAGTCTATATTCACTTTTAATATATTTTATAAATATTTTAAGAGGTACTTTAAAATCAAAGACAACTAAAAAATAGGTTTTAAAGTCTTTTATTAAAATCTCATTCCCTCTCTTTTCGAGGAAATTTAAATCCTCCTTTTCCAAATTCATGCGACTCGTTAGATTCCTGCTGTGACTTGTCACAACAGGTTTCGAAGAGCACTGCCCGTTCTTGATTGAATCTTCTTTCATGTAATTTTTCTTTCGTTACTATCCCCCCCTAAAGTTAAAGATCCCCCCCTAAGTTTGAAGATTAAAGACAGCCTTCGGCTGCCTGGGCACTTCGTTAATTGGAATTCCTTGAATCCTTGAATTAAAATCTCATTCTTACGACGTATAAAATCATACGACCATAGCGATTTCGGGCACTATTATATCTTTATCAATGAAAGGCATAATAGCGTCATGATAAGGATATATATTATACGCCATGAAATACGTCATTTTATACGTCATGAAAAGGAGATTTTAATAAAATACTTTTAAACCTATTTTGTGGTTGTTTTTGATTTTAAGGAGACGGTGGACATTGAAATGAGCAAAAATCGACTAAAAAAAGTTTTAATATATAACATTTTACACATTTAACATTTGCTTACGGGTGGGACAGCGTCCATCGCAAACAAAGAACCTCCCAAAAAGACAGCTATTTGACATACCCTATCCTAAACAGTTCGATCCCCTTTGCAGGCATTGGCGTCCATGGAAATCGCAGACAGAAACATTGCACCTGCAGCAGGTGCAATGTTTAGAACTGTTTGGGATAGGGTATGTCAAATACCTCTATTTTTGAGAGGTTCTTCGTTTGGGATGGACGCTGTCCCCCCCATAAGCAAAAGGTTGCATGCATTTTTTTGAAAAGGAATTTTCAAAGGTTTTGCGTTTTTAAAATGCTCCATGCGTCTTTATTTTCGTCCGAGATGCATGGAATTTGGCAAGGAGATACCTCTCATATTTTTTAATGAAACTGGGTATGCATTTTATAATTGGACTTTATTAAGGTAATTATAAGTGAATAAGAACCTAATTAAATGATGCAAATTAAGTTTTAATGCAGAAAAATATTTTTAAAAATTAACTTTCTAAGGGATTTAAAAATGAATACCCAAATTTGTTCATAATGTGTTTTTGAGTGATCATAATGTAAAATTAATAAAAAATGTAAACAAATGGCAGGAGCATTTTCAAATTTTCGTTGAAAAAAATTAAATTAAAAAAAAATACAAAATTATAACAAAATTGAAAAAAAATTAATGGTAATGTATATAGTAATGTTAAGAGGAATATTTATACAAATTTTCACGTTTCTAAATCAATCAATAAATAAAAAAATTTCAACGTCCACCGTCCCCTTAAAGTATTGATTAGTTGACGTCTTTCCACACTATTCCATTTTATTATTTTAAGAGGTTTCTTGTATATGCAACATTGCCGTAACCCTATAAAGAAACGAAAGAGTTGTATTTAAATAAGGACGTCTCTAATCAATGTATATCTATCTGCTTCAAAAGCAATTTCGCGTATAACTTAAAACGTGTTTAGCGACTCATATGATCAAGAATTAGCTGCGGTATCCGCAGTTAGATGTCAACTTTTTAGCAGTTATGGGTTAACGATAGTACAACCCATCGAGGTTAACTCGTTGGTACAACCGAAAATACCCGTTTCTTTCCGCCGCTTTTGCGATCTGTAACAAAGCAAAATTAATTATTCTATCTCTCCAATGCAACCTGCTGCATCTCTATAGCGCACCAACCAGGGTCCAGGTCGCAGTTAAAATCAATGTCATGTGAGTAGCCGCCCAGAACAAACGATTGCCTAATGAGAACGATTTACCTTCAGCGCCTACTTCTTTCTTCTCACAAGAATCCAACTAAATAATAGGAAAAAAAAATCGCGTTGTAACATTAACATAATTTTTACATGAGTTTTGGATTCGTTGCCACCAGACAGAAATGCTTATATTCAATTTTAGGCATATAACTGTAACATTGAGAAAGTTTGAATTTGTATTTTTTCTCTTAGTCCGTATTTTATTTACAGCTGCCAGAAATTCCAAAGTTCCGCCCCTTTATCTGGGACTTTGCTGATAATAATAACTAAGTTTTTCGATTACAATTCAAACAAGTAGTATAAGCCAGTGGCTTTTTTGTTTATTTATTCAAATAATTAGAAACCTATTAATTTGTTGCACGTTTCATGTACAGAGTTTCTTAAGATCTGAACCCCACATTTGAGATAAATCTCTATTTTCTATACTCACAATTGGCATTTTATATCCCTGGGACGTACACGCAAATGGTTTAAAAACCACAATCTGATACGTTCCAGAATTCACCGATTGCTACACACACACACACACTGACACGTGCAAAACCACACACTGACACGTACTAGAATTCATTGATTGCTCCACACACATACACACTGATACACCTTTCTGGTAGGTCGGACACACTTACACCTTTCTGGTAGGTCGGACGGTCTGGGTCTCAACAACAACACACACTGACACGTGCAAAAACCACACACTGAGACGTACCAGAATTCACTGATTGCTCCACACACACACGCACACATTGACACGTGCAAAAACCGCACACTGACACGTACCAGAATACACCGATTGCTCCACACACACACTGACACGTGCAAAAACCACACACTGACACGTACCAGAATTCACCGATTGCTCCACACACACACACGTACACCACCTAAAATGTCCGATTCATATATGCTTATAATGTGTAATATAATCAAAAACTTCAATTCGAATTTTAAACAATATCTCACGACTTTCCCTATACATTATACTATGAACATAGGGAGAGTAAAATACAGCAATTAAATATTCAAGGAAGTCGTGTTCTCAAAACATTGACGAAATCACAATTCCAAATTTTTCACATAACATTGTTCTCTGAACGATGGCTATGGAATGTAACGATGGTATTCTCTAACGATGGTATTCTCTATGGAATGTACCCGAAAAACCTGCATAACTTCGGAAATTCTTGACCAATCTCATATTTTTTCGAACTTTCTTAAATTATCTCCAAGTTAGATATCATTCCTATATTTATTGTCAAGGTCGCCAAATTTGTCTAAGTTTATGCGAATCAGATCTCAGCGTAATGACAATTGGTTATTCTAAAAGATTTTTTTCCTAACGAGGCTATTTTTAAGACATGGAAAGAGACATGGCTTAATTGTTGTGATATTTAGTTTTTCATAGTTAAAAGTCATAAATGAAGTCTTCTTAAAGTAAAACTTTTGGGCAGTTTGTCTTTCATTTTTCATTATTTGAGCCCATCAAACAAAGTCTCCTTTACACTCCCATATTCATTACGCATTTTTATTCCAAATAAAATTTATTCTGAATAACTAGCAATCGACTTTAACACTTTTTTTTTAATTAAAGATTTATGCATTCAAATATTGCTTGAAACTAAACAAACCGCTTTCTTTGAAGTACAAATGAAGTTGTTAAAAAAAAAACAACAAAAAAGTTCTTTCAAGAATAACACTCTTGAAAATTAAAATTTTTCTTGACTACATCAATGCTTGCCATTTTCCTTTTTTGTTTATATTTTGAATTCTCCGTTCCAAGTTATCTTTAGTTGTCTTAATAAAAGCAGCTTGAAATGTTTTATATTATACATGAAGCAAATTGATATATATCTAATTTATTTAATAACTTTGTTTCAAAGATGAAAATATCTAAATATCTTTAAAAATATGTGCCCAATGGCTGATTTTCCCTTGGGGTTAACAAATTTAGATACTACAGGAAAACAATGACACGTATTAGATCTTTCTTATAAATCTATATAGCTGAAAGTCGATAGGTATTTTTGATGATTAAAATAAGAGTATTAAATTTATAATATAAAAGTATGAAAAATATTGATTTAGAGATATATTAGTCTCTCAATAGAAAAATAAAATTTGTAATTTCTCGAGAACGATCCGTGATACCTCCTAAGCAGTGGTTTTAAATTTATTTCTTATTAATAGTACTTACAAACCATGCACTTTTTCGGTAATAATCAACATATGTAATTTTTTATTTTACTGTAACCAATTTAAAGCACATGCGTGCAATGTTTGAAAACAGCGCCTATTAGCGTTCAAAATGATGGCATTCGCATTTAAATTAAAGTTTCCATATGAAATTGGTATAATGCTTCAACATAATTATTTTTGCGATGTTTTCCCATTTTTTGAAAAATAAATGATTGTAAAAAGACCACCTTCCTAAGGTCTCCGTCCGTCCCAAACACCCAATAATAATAATAATAATAATAATAATAATAATAATAATAACATTGATAATAATTAGGTGCTTGAAGTTGATCGATTGAAATTTCTTTTATCAAATTTCATTCGCATCGCACCATTTGTTTAAGAGATATCATACAAACAGACCCTATTTTGAAAATGGCAAATTTGTATTCAGGTATTCTCAAAAACGTATTTCCTTTATATATGCTTTGTATTGTATATATGTATATATCATTGATATTTGTTGATTATCTTTAACTTGATGGCTCTAAATTTGTATTTTTTCCATTTGATTGAAGATTTGCTGTTTTATACTTTATTTTGTAGGTTTGTTATAATGTTAGGTTTTTCAAGTTGCAGCTTCTCACTTTTCTATCATTGGACTTTCAAACTATTATACATATATATATATATATATATATATTATTGTCTTTGTTTATCGTATTGAACTACCATACAAGCATACAAGCAGTTCTTGGTAAGGCTACCTTTCATGGGGTCTCTTTAAGAGAAGCTCGAAGATTCACATACTCATTCAGGTAAAGCTAGAGAGTTCATAATCTCCTCCTGATGACACTTTAATATATGAACAGACGCATTTCCAGACTCTCTGTAATGCTTGTTGGCGTCCCACGAAGCAACCCACTACTTTGGCGTTCTTATTTAACTAGAACTTATAATTCCAATGTTATCAATTTTGCCCTAGTAGCACCCCAGCATGCGCCATTGTATACTCCCCGCAGCGCCATATTACGCGGGCAAAATCGGATCAAAATAAACAAGAAAGATCAATCATGCATAAGCATTGATTATGAAACACTTTCCAACTGAAATGCAATTTCATTTAAAAATTTCTAAAATGTGATACATTCAGTGGTGATATCTTTTACATTATCACAGTACTATAGTAATTTATTATACTTAAATATTTAAAACTGTATTGAAATATAAATCATCTGATTCTCTATGCAAAATCAATGAATATTTCATTCATATAACTTGTATTCCAGACTCCAGAGCTAAATAATTTTGTGTGAAAAAAATTCAGCAATTCTTATGTAACTCACCTAACAATCGCTTGAGATATTTGCATTCTGCATAAGTTAAAATTAGGTTTCTTTGAAGAAATAATAAAAGTTTAGGGATCATTTAAAATCACAACTCTTGTAATTGCATAGGCACGGAATTTAGATACACAGATAATACACAGATAATATATATGTGTATGTGTATGTACTCAAAGTATTGGAATCGTGCCGAAGATCGGAACTCGAATTTTCGAAGGATCTACACGTTTTGGGACTTCTAGAACACGAAAAAACTTTTTTAGGAAGACGTCTGTGTGTGTAAAGGTGTATCTGTGTATGTTTCTGTATGTCTGCGAGGATATTACATCCACTCCAATTGAAAAACTAATTGAAAAACCGAATTTCATAAAATTTGGTAGGTATGTTTTTTGTTGGAAATCCTGATGTTCATTAGATTATAGTACGATTCGTAATAAAAGAATCTGCCTTCTTTGCGAAATGGCCGGCAGGCATTACCTTTATCCACTCTAGCTAAAAACTAATGGAACAAATTTAACAAAATTTGGTGTATAATATGTCAATAACCTACAAGTGATTTATATTCCAAATTTAACAAAATTTGGTATATAAATCATTTGTAGGTTATTCTAGTACGATTCGGGAAAAAGGAACGGGCTATTTTTGCGATATGGCCCGCAATAATCGCTAAATATAAAAATAAAAGACGACGTGTGCTCAATTATATCAATTAAATTCCTATTTTACACGTGATTTTTGACAACAAAAAGAATAAGAATAACCCCATTACTCTAGGACTAGCCGTTCTTGAGATATTCTAGTTTTTTCGCGTTTTCGCTACGCCACCTTTGATAATAAGTTCAGCTATCAAATGAGAACCAAATTTAAGTTTAACGTGCAAATTCAATGTCATTTAAAATACTTATGACTGTTATTTTGTGCAGATAAACTCAAATTATTATTGAAGAAATAAAGAGAAAGTGAATATGAGTCTGCAGGGAAAGACGTCTGCTGCCCACATCAGAATTTTTAACAATATTACAACAATGATTTATAGAAGTGAACGGGGATTATTTGCAGGTCATTTCGAAAAAAATGTATGATCTATATTTAAAGATCCACCAAATTTTTGTAGAATAAAATGTTCAACAAATTTAAGCTGTGCACCAAATTTTAACTCTCTAGAACGTAGGAAAGTGCATTAAAAATGCCATCAAATAAGTATATCATGAAGAGTTATATAAAATTAAAAAAAGATTTTAAAAATTGTTATCTACCAAATTTATTTTAAAATGTGAAGCCTTTCTCATATACATAATGATTAAATTCCTGGAAAGATATTTATTATATAATATATCTCATTTTCCTTTCTGGAGGATATCCCAAAAGTCAGAATTTAATTGAATATGTTTTTTTCCCTATATTAAATAATTTTTAATTAAAAAACTACTTAACATATTTTACTGAATTTTTTTTTATATATTTTGTGGGATAATGTAAAAATTTTGAAGCAATTCGTGAATTTTAAATTTACTTAAAAAATGTTTGAAAAATTAGGTCCCATAGGGTTCAATGTATTTCATTTTTTCAACCCGGGTTCAATAAAAAAGTAATTGGGTGATATTATTTATTTATATTCCCATAGGTCCCACAGACCGTCTGAAAAACATACTAAAATTTCATTTTGATAAAGTCATTTTTAAGGCAGTTATCGTGCGAACGGACAGACAGAATGAACAAAGTCATAAACCCTTTTCAACTATGTTGTAAAGTGTTAAAAACTACTTCCCGCTTCTCTTGCACAAGAATCCACTAAAAATGCACGACTTCTGGACTCATTATTCCAATGATGAAATATACTTGCATATCTAATTTAAAAATGTAAAATTGGAAAGTTAGAGTATTTTAATTTTTTTTAATAATCCCAGTTCGTCTTTTATCAGCCGTTTTTTTTTTTTTTTTTTTTTTTTAAATCTCCGGAGAGAAATACACGCAGTCTGTGAGATTGGTGATGAAATCTTTCATCTTTTGAAGTAAAATGATCCACGTCTGACCGGATTATGGTGCGGGGGAGTCTGCCACCCGTGAGGATTTGGACGGACGCATTGGAGCATGGTAATGTAATACTATAACAGTTTGGCCTGACGATATCTTACGGTCCGAACGCATAATTCGGAATGTGCTTTCTAGCCAATAATGTCTCTAGAGCCGGCCACTACAGCACTCCCTCTCTTGGTCAAAAACGTGCACATCAAGCTTGTGAGTAATAAAGAATAGCGTGGGCAAACTCCATAAAGCGCGCATAAGGCTGAGAGGAAGACAGTTGAGTTTTGTGGTACTAGCATTTCATGAGTGGCGTTGCGCTCATCTTCTGGAAGGTTGCGTGTTTGTTTTTTCGTCCTGCTCACCACTGTGGGACCGGCTGTCCCTCATTGGGTTAGAACCCACTCATTCGAGCGTTATAGCTCAATCCCATACGATTAGTCCAAAATATATTTTCTAGTCCGAACGTATAATTTGGAATTTCCTTCATAGAATGGCGCAAGAGCCGATCACCACCATTGCAATGAATAAAATGTGTATGTTTTAATTTTTACGCCCATAACTCTCATTTGAGAGTGTAGGTCCTATTTAAAACAAACTGCGTTTTTCTATTGCAAGAATTTGCACTTTATAGAGATTTAAAATGTAAAATTATAAAATTTTAGATTTTTGCAAATAATTGAAAATATATTAATTTATTTTAACTTTCATTCAAAGATATGCACCTCCCATTTAAGACAAACTTTTGGATTCTACATCCGAAATTCGTGTTTTAAAAACATCAGAACTAACGCATTGACTGCTCCTAGTACATACACTCTAAGACAAAAAAAAAAAATCGACGCACACCGCAAAATAATCAGATAGCAATGAAACTGTACATGCAAACGCCTGCCGACCGAATATGTAAATGATCAAAAATTCGCAGCCAATGAATGAATAGTCGGAACTACATCGCATTGAAACTGAGAATCATGGTGGTGTATATAAGGAGCGAACCGCGCCTTCAGAAACAAAACGTGCAGTGGATTTCGATTGCGTTTAGGTACCTTGATTGTAACAATGCTTCGCCGGCAAATTTTCGGCCTCTACGAGCATATGAAAGAGATTGAAGCGGTCGGGCTGGATGAGCACACCAACGAATCGCTCGGCATTTGGGTAGGGGCGGTGCAGCAAATAGACGATGAGGGCAGGAATGAATCCGGAATAACAGATTTCAGCGCCAAGCGGGCAGCTGACGGCCCGGAGCGACGACAGAATAGGACGATAGAGCGATTGTCAGAGCAGCTGTGACAGCACGAGATTCGTCGTTATCGCCCATCCAACGTGTGACAAACATGGAAGTGACCAACCGGACCATTAATAGAAGACTACGGAAGCGTGATCTATACTCGCGGCGCCCATTACGTCGCCTACCACTGACCAGTATGTACCATCAACAGCGATTGCAATAGTGCCGGGCCCGATCAACTAGGAACTGTTCGGATTGGGAACGAATTCTCTTCAATGATGAGTGCCGTTTCGACCTATGTTCCGACAACCAGCGCAGACGTGTCTGAAGGCAGCTCGGATATCGTCAGGATCCTGCTCTTACTGTCACACGCCACACGGCCCGACAACAGGGAGTTATGGTCTGGGGGTGCCATTTCGTTTGATAACCGGACCTCTTTGATAGTCCTCCGTGGCACCATCACAGCACAGCGGCACGTTACCGACATTCTACGACCCGTTGTATTACCATTTCTTTCGCGACACCCCGGGCTAACTTTTCAGCAAAATAATGCCAAGCCACACTAAGCACGCCACTCTATTGATTGTCTGCGTGCTTATTACGACACTCTTCCTTGGGCAGCTAGATCCCCAGATCTCTCGCCTATTGAGCACATTTGGGCTGAGACCATCCCAGAATGTAGAAGAATTAGCTCGTCAATTGGAGACCATTTGGAACGATATCCCCCAGAATACCATTCGGCAACTTTATGCATCAATGTCACGTCGGGTAACAACTTGCATCAAGGCCAGAGGTATCAACGCCGTATTGATGTGCTCACTTTGTGTGGGCATTTCAGTGCAATTAGTCATCCAATTGTTCTGACATTCTAATCATTTCTTGTTCCGTACATTCACATTACACGTACCAAATTTTGCCTCATTTGGATAATTCTTTCTTGGTGCTTCGATTTTTTTTTGTCTTAGAGTGTATATATATAGTCGGGCGCGCTTCAATAGTGTGAATGATGCGTTTTAATAAAGTCAATGATGTATTTTAACAGTGTGAAACATTTTATGATGCAAATCATAAAATTGTTTTTGCTTAGTTACTTATACATTCGATTTAAAACAACTAAAGCTACCATCAAGACGGAAACAAAGCTAAAAAGAAAATGGCTAAGAACGCAGAACTTTGCAAAATATGAAAGCGATATTTGCAAATATTGACCGTGTCAAGAAGACTTTAAATTTTCAGGAGCTTTTTTCTGAGGCTACTTTTCTTTTCTTGTTTCTCTTAACTTCTCATTCCGACTTCAAAGAAAACTTATTGATCGATGTCAATATTTGCATATATGGCATACATATCTTGCAAAGTACTCTGTTCTCTATCATTTTCTCTTCTTTTTTGTTTGGTGGTAACTTTAGATGTTTTAAACCGAATGAGAAGTGAGTTAATATTTGATCACAATAATCACCTTTGAAAACCAATTTTAAGTAGTATTTTTTAAATAACTGTATCGTGCGTTAGATATATTCAGACATTTTCCGGTCTTTACAAATAGGATTTCATAAATAAAAATTGAAATTTTGCAATTTTTGTACGTCATGAATCTTATAGAGAGCATAAAATGTGGACTTGGCCAATAAAAATCTGTTCTTTAAACTTAAAATTGTGATATGAACGGGAAGGGGGGGGGGGGATCATATTCTAAAAACTCAAATGTTTTTCTTATACTTCTTTATATTTATTGAAATTAAATATAACTATTTCATCCACACAGAATAAGGCTCAAGTATAAGAATGTCTTTACCCTAATTCTGCAAAATAAAATAGGAAATGAATACTTAAAATGATAATGAAAACAATACGCATTTAAGCACAAATAAGATAATAATGTAGCATACACCTGTTTCCAGGATACGCTGGGTCCTCTTCGTAAGTGCAAGAGAACCAACAAACGCGATGCAACTATTTATTGGCAGATGCGTTCTTGCTTTTGCTGATGCAGTTGTTCTGTTTCTCTATTTTGATCTTAAAGGATGTTATTTTTTGCTTTTAAATCTGGTTCATACTTTTAATTAATTTTTCCTGTTATTAATGAAGTATTTTGATTTCAAATTAAGTTAAACAGAAGTTAGCAAACATGTTTACCCATTACAATTATAAAGAACTTTGTTTCCTCGACAGGGGACTAAATCACGGATCTTAGCACTGGCCAGCCGACGATCTACCGTTGAGCTACTGGAACGCATGGTAAACTCTTTTCGTCGAAGTAGACACTGGATTCTCCACCCTCTAATTTCAGATCGTGCAACTGACAATCTGACTGACCACATTCTGCTATTCTTAACTTAGGTTAGCCTTCTGATGCTATTTTTACCCTCCAGGTTACCTTTCTGTGTAGTCGCTGTCCTCTCGATTCGAAATCGGCGCTCAATATACAGAGTCCACTAAATCCTTGCTAGTCGTACTAGGGTCACTTTCAAACTCCGACATCTTAGCACTAACTTACACTGTGGATTTGTTCGGGCGCCATTGTAAAGAATCTTGCTGACCCAACCGGGAATTGAATCACGGATCTTCTTACTGACCAGCCGACGCTCTACCTTTAAGCTACCGGCATAGAATTGCAAGCTCTTATCGTCAAAGTGGACTCTGAACAATACTTTCTCCATACAGTACATATACCGGGTGATTCAAAAGTTCGGAGCAAAATTAAAACGCTATAAAAAATATCTATGGGTCGGAGAGACATGCGGTTTGCAGATTAATATTCACTGTGGTGAGGGATTTTGTGTGGCATGAAAAAAAATTAGTTCAAACTCTCGACATTCGGGGGGCTGCGGCAGATAAAGCCATGGAGATGTCTTATGCTTGGAGGTGATTGTACCCATGACTGGCCTGCGAGATCCCCAAATCTCACATCCGTGATTTTAGGTATCCCCCACAACGAGAAATTACAAGGTGTGAGATCTGGTAGTAAATGAGAGTATGGATTTAATGAAAGTATTTGGAAAATGTGCTGACAGGCATTGATATAACTTTACATTTGTTTGCACACACGTCAGACTTAAATGGCATCTTTACTAATATTTCCTAGTCTTCTCATATCTAAATAAATTCATAGAAGTAATACCTTTACTTCGTTAAGTAGCATGGAATTCTTTAATAAAATAAGTTCCTAACGTGTTTCCAAAAACTCAATATTTGCGCAATTTGTCCCTTATTTAATCCTAACAAACAAACTGCCATTCATACTTTTATTCATATCACACACTTTTATTCGAAATAAAAATATTTAGAATAACTACCAATTCAGTTTTTTTCTAGAAGTCATAAAAATTTACGTTTTTGAATATCGCCCCTAAACAAAACAGATCGTTTCCTTTGTAGTCAAAATGAAACCCATGACGCAAGCGATGAAAGAAAAACATTCTTTCAGAAATAACTCTTGAAAATTCAAACTCTTTCAGGCTAGGTCAATATTTGCAGTTATCTTATTCATATTTTGCAACGGTATATCTTTGCTTTCTTCTTGGAGGTAGCTTTAGATGTTTTAAATCAAGTATAAAATGATATGATGTATTTGAATATGACAATCATTTTGAAAGCATGTTTCAAAGAACACCGAGTATTTTTTTAAAGTAGTAGAATGTGCATTAGATATGCATGTGAGCCACAACGGTTTTGCAGTTTCTGTTCTTTCTAAGAGGAGTTAAATAAAAATCTACATGTATTATTCTTCTAACATCACGAATTTTATATGGACGTACATAAGTAGATGTTGCCATTAATATTTTATAACATGAATTAAAATCATGGAGTTGGTACGACCGAGTGTTTAAAAAAGTGATTTCTTCCCCCATTTAAGTTATTAGTGAACAATGCAATGTCCCTCTGGTTAGAGCTCATCAGCACCAAATATTCTTGACTGCAGTGATAGCAAAACAAACATCTCATATGCCATAATTGTTAGTATTTTTAAAGACATTCTTGGAGGTAGCTTTAGATGTTTTAAATCAAGTATAAAATGATATGATGTATTTGAATATGACAATCATTTTGAAAGCATGTTTCAAAGAACACTGAGTATTTTTTTAAAGTAGTAGAATGTGCATTAGATATGCATGTGAGCCACAACGGTTTTGCAGTTTCTGTTCTTTCTAAGAGGAGTTTAATAAAAATCTACATGTATTATTCTTCTAACATCACGAATTTTATATGGACGTACATAAGTGGATGTTGCCATTAATATTTTATAACATGAATTAAAACCATGGAGTTGGTACGACCGAGTGTTTAAAAAAGTGATTTCTTCCCCCATTTAAGTTATTAGTGAACAATGCAATGTCCCTCTTGTTAGAGCTCATCAGCACCAAATATTCTTGACTGCAGTGATAGCAAAACAAACATCTCATCTGCCATAATTGTTAGTATTTTTAAAGACATTTCACTGCAATTAAATTTTTTGTGTACGTTTACATTGATATTATTTTTTTTGATTATGACATAGCTATGAATATTTTTAAAATTTGAAAATTTTAAAGTAAAAGTGTGAGATGTTTAGAGTACAAATATAAATAAATTCAAAGACAATAATTCGTTTTATACATATTTTAATTTTAAATTATAACAGTTTGCACAAATAAATTTTCATTTAATATTTCTTATTGGGAAAAAATTGACGGAACTTTTTTTTTTAATTTTAATGATATAATTTATTTAATTTTGATAATTTAGAAACATTCGGAATCTAACTAAAATCACAGAAGAAATTGAAAGTAAAATATCAGCGTTAAATTGTAAAGTAAATAATATCTATTGAATTTCATATTTTTACCACGACTCAAACAATCACACTACAGAAGTGATTAAACTTTTTGCAATAAATTTAAAAATGCAATAAATTGCAACTCACACTTGATTAATGATGATAACCAAATGGTCATTTTCTCAAAAATTAAAATTGGAATGTGATTTTTCTCTATTAAATTCTTAGGTCACATGATGTTACGAAACATGATTTCTGGTACATCGACGTTGTATATTAATTTTGTTGCATCCAGGCCAGAACATATTTTTTGTTGTGTTACTGTAGTTTCAAACTACTTAAATGTTGCGAAGAGCAGTGTTTTATTTTGACTTCGGAATGTCGTTGAATAGATAATAAGTCTTTAGTTTCTTATCTGAAATTATAATTTTTCTGTATCCGGTTCTAATTTACCCATCTGCGCAGAGCAAACTTTTATTACTTAATATGGGGCAAAAAGACTTCCATCCGCTAATTGAGAATTTTGTTTCCAATTTTTTTACTTCAAATTTGATCTATTTTTGGTTTTTTTTTATTTATTTTGACCCGGCCCGACTCGAAATTAATAACGCTTTCTCTGGTCCGGTCCGTAGACCAGGTCTGTCTTAAGTCCATGAGCCAGGCCAAGTCCGGTAATATCTCTAACTTGGACCCCTTCAGATTGACATGAACTTAATTTAAAATTGATCTCCCATCAAGATTGAATTTCAAAATACGCCACTGAGTCGTATAGTAATTATGTTTTAATAGTGGATCGTGTAGTATTTATGTTTTACTAGCGGGTCGTATGGAAATTGTTTCATTAGTGGGTCATTTAGTATTTATATTTTACTTGTCGGTCACATAGTAATTATGTTTTGTCAGTGTGTTGTTTTATAATTATGTTTTATTAGTGGAAGTATAGTAATTATGGTTTATAAATGGGTTGTATAGTGAGTATGTTTTATTAATGGGTAAGTATGTTTTATTAATGGGTAAGTATGTTTTATTAATGGAATATACTTATGTTTTATTTTTGAGTTATATAGAAATAATGTTTTATTAGTGGGTCGTATAGCAATTCTGTTTTTTTAATAGGTCGTAAAATAATTATATTTTGTTAGTGGATCTTATGGTAATTAATCGAATTGATAGGGAGATATGAATGATTCCAGGATTATAAGAGCTCTGTGAACTGAAACGCGTAGGTTCAGTTCTTATTCGCGCACTGAAAAAGAAAACCCAAACATTTCCGAAACGGTCATCTGCATTTATCAGTTGGGTGTATGCTTTTCGCATGGAAACAGAAAACTCAGTTTTCGAAAGGATTGCCTGCTTTTATGTTTTTTACTTTCCCTGCAATACATGGTAATGTATAGGGAAAGTATTGGAATCATGCCGAAAATCACAACTAGAGTTTTCGACGGATCTACAGGTTTCGAGACCTCTAGAATACGAAAAAAACCATTTTCAGCGTGATGTCTGTGTGTGTGTCTGTCTGTCTGTCTGTCTGTCTGTCTGTGCAGATTTTGTATCCACTCTAACTAAAAAACTAATGGACCGAATTTCACAAAATTTGGTAGGTAAGTCCCTTGTGAAAGAGTCTGGTGCTGATTAGTTTTGGATACGATTTGGGATAAAAGAACACGCCTTTTTTTGCGAAATAACCCGCAAAAGATTGTATCCACTCTAACTGAAAAACTAATGGACCGAATTTCACAAAATTCGGTAGATGAGTCACTTGTGGGTTACCCTGGTGCTTATTAGATTTTGGTACTATTCGGAAAAAAATAACCAGCCTTTTATTGCAAAATGGCCCGCAAAAATCGTCAAAATCTAAACTAAAGAACTAGGTATACTCAAATATATCCATTAAATGCTCTTTTAATACGTAATTTTTAACGACGAAAAGAATAAGACCAACCCCATTACACTAGGACTAGCCGTTCTCGAGATATTTTAGTTTTTCGTACTTTCTCTACGCCACCTTTGAAAATAAGCCCGGTTACCGAATGAGAACGAAAATTGAATTAAAAGTGAAATAAATTTAATTAAAATAAAGAGAACGTTCATATAAGTCTGCAGGGAAAGTCATGTGCTGCCCACATCAGATTTTTACTTTCTCTGCAATACATGGTAATGTATAGGGAAAGTATTGGAATCATGTCGAAAATCGCAACTCGAGTTTTCGACGGATCTACACGTTTCGAGACCTCTCGAATACGAAAAAAACATTTTTAGAGTGACGTCTGTGTGTGTGTGTCTGTGTGTCTGTGCAGATTTTGTATCCACTCTAACTAAAAAACTAATGCACCGAATTTCACAAAATTTTGTAGGCGTGTCACTTGTGGGCGTGTCTGGTGCTGATTAGTTGTGGGTACGATTCGGGATAAAAGAACCCGCCTTTTTTTGCGAAATGGCCCGCAAAATCTTGTATCCACTCTAGCTGAAAAACTAATGGACCGAATTTCACAAAATTTGGTAGATGAGTCACGTATAGGACACCCTGGTGCTGGTCAGATTTTAGTACGATTCAGAAAAAAATAACCTGCCTTTTTTTGCAGAAAGGCCCGCAAAAATTGTCAAAATCAAAACTAAAAAGCTACGTATGCTCAAATATATCCATTAAATGCTTGTTTAATACTTAATTTGTAACGAAGAACAGAATAAGACCAACCCCATTACACTAGGACTAGCTGTTCTCGAGATATTTTAGTTTCTTCGTATTTTTTCTACGCCACCTTTGAAAATAAGTCCAGTTACCAAATGAGAACGAAAATTGAATTAAAAATGCATTAAATTTAATTAAAATAAAGAGAACGTGGATATAAGTCTGCAGGGAAAGTCATGTGCTGCCCACATCAGATTCTTTTATCTGCGAAGCAATTTACGATTATTTATTTATTATCATTTAATTACCTTAGTATTACTTAATATGAAAGCTTCCTTTCCAAGATGCCGGATAGCGTAATTGATAGACTACTGATCTAGAAAGAGACTGGGTCACTGGGCGCGGTCTAATCAAGGGCCATATTTCTTTAGGCGGTTTTGAGACTGACAGAGCTTAGTACTCCCCCCCTGTAATTTGGCCGTACATATCGTATATATTCAATGATTGAAAAGTTTATAAATAAAATATAAATGAGTACATTAAATTTTATTAATTTCTACTAATTTTTTATAAAGATTTAAAATAAATTTTTTTTACCTCAATTCCAAACACAAATATTGCAGCAAATATGTTTATAACACGTTTGGGCAAACAACATTTCTGTCCAAACTTGATCGATTTTCTCTTCGGTCCGACCCGGACCGAACGGGACTTTGGTTTTACAAGTCTTAGGAATCGAACGGGGTTGATGTACACGCATTGTCAAGCCATGGCGGGTAAAATGTAAAATCTAATATTTCAGCCCATCTAAATCTCTAAGAAAGAGATCGGGGTGGATTCGTGTCTTCTTGTAATTGACATACATATAAAACATAAAATTACATTTTTTGACATATAGTTAATTACATTTATTGACAATTACATTTATAATTACATTTTTTGACATAATAGTTTTCCCTATTAATTTTGATATTATAATAATTTTCCCTACTAAAAGTAAAGTGGCATTGACTTTAAAATATCACTCAATATAAGTAAATAGAAACATACTTGCTAAAATTTTCAAATCTTATCTGTTTAATTCTATTCTTAAATTTGTTAGTGTTTTTGAAATGAACAATACAGCTATTCAGATATTGCAAAGTGTAGAGTAAAACTTTTCATCTCTCGCTACATTGCTTTTAAAAATCATTTTCTTTACATTGAAAGAAATGTCAGACAAGAAAGAAAATTAGATTTTATTCGCGAGATAGGTAGAAACATGATTTAGAATTCCAGCTATTTGCTTTCCTTTTTTTATAGAAACATGTAAGATTCGATTTATTGTAGGAAAGTGAGATTTACTGTATGAATTTGATGGATTTTTATTTGATGAAAATTTGGATACTGTTTAACAGAATTAATTTTATTTTATTTTCATTTCTTGCATGTTCTATATCCCTTATTCACTGGAATAGAATTTATTTTACATTTCATATTCTTTTTTTAAATAATACGAGTTACATTTTAAGTTGAAATAGTAGGTAGAGAATGATTGTTAGTAAAAATTTCTTTATAATTTTGCGCATACTCTCTAAAAAGTTGTGAAACTTCCTGGACAGTATTAATATGCTTAATACAGTAAACTTCCTGGACAGTATTAATAATAATATGCTTAATACAATAAACTTCCTGGACAGTATTAATATGCTTAATACAATAAACTTCCTGGACAGTATTAATATGTTTAATACAATAAACTTCCTGGACAGCATTAATATGCTTAATACAGCAAACTTCCAATAAACTTCGAGACTGCAGCAGTGTCAGATTACTTAATTTCCCAGATTCATTTTCCGGTCAAACTAAAAAAAAAAATACGGTGAAAATGGGAAAAAAAAATGTAAAACAAAATATTGGACAGTAAATGTAATATTTATTAGCCTAAAATGGTACGCAGATTGTATTGCACTGTACAGTATGTTGAAGGCCCAGACCACATGACTTACCCAGAGGTTTACAGCAACTTAATGTGTGGCCGGGAATAACTATACAGTATGTGAAATAACCGAGACCGCCCGAATGTTTAGAGTAGTAGGATAGACGTTCGGACTGTACAGTATGTGAAAAACCCAGACCACCCGACAGACCTGAAGGTAATGTACCTTAGTAAGTACCCAGTAAATGTACCCAGTAAATGTACCTTAGTACAGTTGAATGGATCCGAATGTCATTTAAGAGACGTACCGGATAATTGGATGATGAATTAATAGTAGTTTACCGGATATAGAATCCAGAACTTTTATAATGTTCGAGAACTTATATACTGCATATTTATATTTATTTCGCGCCAGCTTTTGATTTCTTTTTTATCACCTAGTTGATACAAAATTTCTTCATCCGACAGAAAATGATGTATATATTTTTTAGTTTTCTTTAAATATAACACTTAGATTCATACTTACTTAAAATGACTCCAATTTTACAGTTTTTCAATAATTCAATTTTTTTATTTGGGTTCTTGGCGCAGTTTTGTTACCCAATTAAGTCTATAATAATGTCTCAATTTATGTACGAGTACAGTATTTTAATGCACATTTATTTAAAACTACTTCGAATTCGCGGTCATTATTTTAAATTTTCAGTGTCTGTGTTAACAGACATTTTCACAGACATACATTTTTATTTCATTTTCTGGAGAAACTGCTTGTCCCTTTCGCCCAATCGAAAACTATTCTTGAGTTCGAAACCGGTAGATACTTTTAAATATTTACTTTACCCCGTTACTGACCAACTATTTTAATCAGCAGATTTTTACAGAAGTTTTGGCAGAATTATTTTACAGAAGCACTTTCTTAACTTTTCCAATAAAGTATTTTCCAGAAATTTTTTCATAGTGTGGAAAATAATAAAATGAAATTGCTTGCTTGACTCCTGTAACTTTGACTTGCTCGTTGTAAATGTATCATAGATTGCAGTCGTTTTAAATTTTTAAATTTAAACAATCATGCATAAAGCATTGATTAAAAAACACTTTCTAACTAAAATGCAATATTATTTAAACATCTTTAATATGGGATACATTCAAAACTGATATTTTTTAAATGATCACAGTACTACAGTAATTTATTATACTTGAAAACTTAAAACTTCATCGTAAAAGATAATGCTAGTTCCACAAAATGAACTTTCTTCAAATTAAGTCAGCAAATTGTCAATCGTCTGCCTCCCTATGTAAAATCAATGAATATTTCGTTCATATCACTTATATTCAAACTCCAGAGCATGAATTTTGCTTGAAAAAAATTCAGAAATTCTTATATAACTCACCTTACAATCGCTTGATTCGTTTACATTCTGTATACGCTAAAAGTAGACTTGTAGAAATTATCAAAGTTTAGTGATTATTATAAATTAAAAAATATTGTAATTGCGTTGTCACAGAATTTAGATACACAGATAATATGCAAAAATAAAGTGGTTTTATGACGGATGTAACACTAAATATAAATAATCTTTAAAATCACGATCATTCTTTCCATAGCGGGAAAAAATGGATGCCATATTTTATTTTGCAATGAGTCACGTGACCTCTTCATATATCATGGGTGTAATTAATATTTCAATTCGGAATTTCGATCCCTAATCCCTGATTAAAGTCCATTTTCATTCGTTCCCCTCCTAGGCATACTGATATTACAGTAATTTTCCCAGCAGATATTTCCCATTACTGATCTCAGAATTTCGATCCCTAATCCCTGATTAAAGTCTATTTTCATTCGTTCCCCTCCTAGGCATACTAATATTACAGTAATTTTCTCAGCAGATGTTTCCCATTATGCAACTAATCTCAGAATTTCGATCCCTAAACCCTGATTAAAGTCCATTTTCATTCGTTCTCTTCCTAGGCATACTGATATTACAGTAATTTTCTCAGCAGATGTTTCCCATTATGCAACTAATCTCAGAATTTCGATCCCTAAACCCTGATTAAAGTCCATTTTCATTCGTTCTCCTCCTAGACATACTGATATTACAGCAATTTTCTCAGCAGATGTTTTCCATTATGCAACTAGTCTCAGAATTTCGATCCCTAATCCCTGATGAAAGTCTATTTTCAAGCGTTCCCTTCCTCCAGTTAGCAAATCCTATTTATTCAGTTCATATTATTTCTAGTATAAAGTTTCATCGATCCATTAAGTCCTATCGAAATATCTAAACGGCATGCAATGTTTGGGTACATAAAAGATGATGCTATTTAGTTATATTTTTTAATGCGAATAACATCTATAGTTGGGGTTTCTCTGGCGGGAAAACAGAGTGTTATGAAAAATGCAAACATTTTGGACGTTTATATACTCGAACCTAATATATAAAAATGTAAATATTTTTTCTTGTTTTTTCGGAGTAGGGTCCAAATTATGAAGATATAAAATTAATTTCAATATTTTGAACTTTTTTTTTCGAAAAATCTTCATTTTACCAATTTTCACTCAAATACATAGTAAATTATAAAAAGTAGATATAAATAGTAAACGACAAAAATGTATAACAGAAAATTTAGTATTAAAATCTATAGTTATTATTAAAAAAAAGGCCATTATAGTTTTCGAGCAATCGTCTTGTTGAGTTAAAGAAGATTGAAAATATTCCGTTTTTCAAGTTTGTAATTATATCTTAAAATATATCTCAAAAACTTATTTCTTAAAAACTGAAAGAGCTAACTTTGAACAACAAGCAAAAATTTATAGCTCTTTGAAAGCCCTACAAGTGTATATAACTGCATTTCGGGTGGAGCTCTTTTTTCAAAAAACTTAAAAAGTATCTGTTCGAATGAGTTTTTATTTCCTATTTTCATACTTTCACTCGAAATGTCTTCGAAACTATAAAAGTTAGATAAAAATGGTAAGGGGCAAAAATATGTACGAAGAAATGTAGTTTCTAAATCTATCTATATATATTTAAAAAATATCTCTTATAGTTTTCGAGTCATCGTCTTGTCAAGTTAAAGAAGTATGAATATTTTAACTTTTTCAAGTTTTTAATGCTTATATCTTAAAAACTAAAAGTGATAGCTATAAATAATAAACAAGAATTTGTAGCTCTTTGATAGCCCTGTAAGTGTATATAATCATATTTTAGATCAAGTTTTTTTTTTTCGATAGTACAAACGCTGACTTTTATTTTACAAAATGTTATTCATGCGAAACCATTTTGGCTCCATCGGACTGGAGCTACCGCCGATATTTTAATTCAATACACCCTGAAAATACATATAGAATGCGGTGAGTCGTATCTTACCCCAGCGCAACATGAGTTTTTGTCTCAAATGATTTTGGCGTTTGTCCAACATGAAGTTTAAATGTTGGATAAATTCTTTACCTCCATAGATAAGCCATGGGTGTCCAAGTGCGGTAGCCGAGTTCGATTCCCGACTCTGCCCAAACTGTCGCCGTGTTCACGTGGAGTACGATAGCTTAAAACGTGCGAGTCCGTAAGTCTTTCCGAGAGGTTGGTGGTAGGGGAAGGAGGGTACGGTTCCTATGGATGCCTTCCCCACTGGGTTCCCGTCTATATTGGGTGGCACTTCAAAGTCATCCAAACAGATACCTTACACCTTCGGGAAGGTCGGACGGTCTGGATTGAAGAAGAAGCAGCCAAAGGTGCCCAATTCATTTGCGTCACTCAGCTGTTGTTAACTTGAAGAAAATACTTTAAAGAAATATTTTACAACAATGTCTTACATTGGTACGAAATAAATATTACATATATAAATATTATATATATATATATATATATATATATATAATAAATTGGATAAAGAAAAATATTTATTTATTTTTATTTTTTGATAGAGATTGTGATAAAAGTGGAACTAAATGTAACAAGGACGTATGAGAAAGTCGAGTGGTGACTTAGGTTTTGGTCATGATTTATATGTCAAATATTACTAACTAAACCAGTGACATATTTACTGTAGTTCATTTAAACAAAGTATAAATTTAATAATATAGAGTAGTATCATATATATATATATCGATTTCACCCCATTGATATTTGTTGATTATCTTTAGTTTGATGACCAGTATTATGCATTTGAATTTCCTCATTATGGTTGAATTTCATTTTTATTTCTTTGTATTTTGTAGGCACATTTTAAGTTAGTTAGCGCACTATGAGTTACTACTTCTATTATTGGATTTTTAATTTTAATATTATATATATATACAGAAATAGCCTTACCGAACCAGGTATGGCCCTTGATAACGTATATGGTTTCGGAAATGCTTTTCATTTTTTTAATCATATTCATTTTCAAAATTTATGGGAGCCAGAAAGGCCTAGCTCCATGTGCAATTTTCTCTGTTTGAAACTTATATACACTATTCATGCATTTACACCATGTATGTTTATGCAGGGAATAAGGGGATTAGTACTTTAAGTACCTGTCTATCTTAAATAATAAAAGGCAATGTCTGTGTGTGTGTGTGTGTGTGTCTGTCTGTCTGTCTGTCTTATACACTATACGTTTCGCGACCGCGCGTCGGAGAGCTACGAAATTTGGCAATCGGAGACCCGGGGGGGAGGGAAGGGGACACGTGAAAACCGATTTTCAAAATTCTAATTATTTTTTTATTTATTTAATGTTTTATGCGATTTCGACCTTTTTTTGCCCTTTTTTCTCCACGATCCAGACGTCGTAGAAAAAAACAACTCACACCATCGGAAAGAGCAGACAATTGCGAGTAAAAATATATCAATTTCAAATCTGAATTTCGATTTCTAATATTTTTTAAAGATTTTAAAACAAAAGTCACTTTTTGCTCAAGAAAACGATTTTTGGTTTTTAAATTCTCGCATCGTGAAAAGTACTCATAATTTCGACTAATAATTTACATTTTCAGAAAGGTCAAACATCTGGCATTCTTACAAGTCCAATCTGGTCAGGAAATATTCCGTATTGCCCACAGGATCGGGATTTTAAAAGTTTCCGAATTTCGATTTCTCGGCGTTCCGCTCGGCGTGCCGCTTCATTTCTCCACCGCTGAAGGAAGGAAGGTGGTGGGTGGGGACGTCAAGGTGGAGGTGACGTCACGGTTCTGTATATGCATAGCGATGGGTGGGACAATAAGAAACCGAATTAGTTTTTACTTTCCGTTTCCCGCGCTTCCGATTTTAAATGAAATAAGAGCTTAACATATGCACTGTAGAAATTATTATATTTATATTTTAAATGATGGAACGATATGGATTTTTTAAATGGATATTTTAATTTTATGGATATTTTAAATGATGGAACGATGGATATTTTAATTTTATGGATATTTTAAATGATGGAACGATGGATATTTAAATTTTATGGATATTTTAAATGATGGAACAATGGAATGAGGATGATGGAATTAAGAGCTTAGAGAGCATATGGTCATTTTAAATTGTAAATTAGCGCGCGGGAAGTTAGCGGTAGGCCCGGGTACGATTCCCGCCACTGCCAAAACTGCCGAAGTGTTCACGCGGAATACGATCACGTTAAACATGTGGGCCCGTAAGTCCTTCCGAGAGGTTGGTGGTAGGGGAAGGAGGGTACGGCCTAAATTGGGTGAATAAAAAGAAAGTTATGGAGATTGTCGCGGAGGGCGAAGTAGCCCAGTGGTTAGCGCGCGGGAATTGCACGCGGTAGGCCCGGGTTCGATTTCCAAAATTGCCGCCGTGTTCACGCGGAGTACGATCACGCGGAATAAACATGTGTGTCTGTAAGTCCTTTCGAGAGGTTGGTGGTTGGGGAAGGAGGGTACGGTCCCCGTGGGTGCCTCTCCCACAGGGTTCCGGTCTAAATTCGGTGAATAAAAAGAAAGTTATGGAAAATGTCGCGGAGGGCGAAGTACACCAGTGGTTAGCGCGCGGGAATTTCACTGGGTAGACCCGGGTTCGATTCCCGCCACTGCCAAAACTGCAGCCGCGTTCACGCGGAGTACGATCACGTTAAGCATGCGGGATCGTAAGTCCTTCCGAAAGGTTGGTGGTAGGGGAAGGAGGGTACGGTCCCTGTGGATGTCTCCCCCACTGAGTTCCGGTCTAAATTGGGTGGCACTTCCTGGCCGTCCAAACAGTTACCTTACACCTTCTGGTAAGGTCGCGCCAGCGAGTGTGCCACGGTTACAATTTGCCACGGTCAGAATTTTCAAGGGTAGCGAACAGGCTGGTCGCCAAAGGCGGCTAGTATATAATAAAAGGCAATGTCTGTGTGTCTGTGTGTCTGTCTTATACACTATACGTTTCGCGACCGCGCGTCGGAGAGCTACGAAATTTGGCAATCGGAGACCCGGGGGGGAGGGAAGGGGACACGTGAAAACCGATTTTTAAAATTTTAATTATTTTTTTATTTATTTAATGTTTTATGCGATTTCGACCGTTTTTTGCCCTTTTTGCCCTTTTTTCTCCACGATCCAGACATCGTAGAAAAAAACAAATTACACCATCGGAAAGAGCAGAGAATTTCGAGTAAAAATATATCAATTTCAAATCTGAATTTCGATTTCTAATATTTTTTAAAGATTTTAAAACAAAAGTCACTTTTTGCTCAAGAAAACGATTTTTGGTTTTTAAATTCTCGCATCGTGAAAAGTACTCATAATTTCGACTAATAATTTACATTTTCAGAAAGGTCAAACATCTGGCATTCTTACAAGTCTAATCTGGTCCAGAAATAATGAAAATTGCCTTCAGGATCGCAATTTTAAAGACGTCATGATTTTAAATTTCTCGCCGTTCCGCTCGGCGTGACGCTTCGTTTCTCCCCCGCTGAAGCAGGGAAGGTGGTGGGTGGGGACGTCAAGGTGGAGGTGACGTCACGGTTCTGAATAGAGCGCCTTTGCTCTATATAAATTATTATATTTATATTTTAAATGATGGGACGATCTGGATTTTTTAAATGTATATTTTAACTTTTGGATATTTTAATTTTATGGATATTTTAAATGATGGAACAATGAAACAATGGAATGAGGATGATGGAATTAAGCATATGGTCATTTTAAATTGCAAATTAGCGCGCGGGAAGTTAGCGGTAGGCCCGGGTTCGATTCCCGCCACTGCCAAAACTGCCGCCGTGTTTACGTGGAATACGATCACGTTAAATATGTGGGTCCGTAAGTCCTTCCGAGAGGTTGGTGGTAGGGGAAGGAGGATACGGCCCCTGTGGATGCCTCCCCCACTGGGTTCCCGTCTAAATTGGGTGAATATGTAGAAAGTTATGGAGATTGTCGCGGAGGGCGCGGCAGCCCAGTGGTTAGCGCGCGGGAATTTCACTCGGTAGGCCCGGGTTCGTTTCCCGCCATTGCCAAAACTGCAGCCGTGTTCACGCGGAGTACGATCACGTTAAACGTGTGGGACTGCAAGTCCTTCCGAGAGGTTTGTGGTAGGGGAAGGAGGGTACGGTCTCTTTGGATGCCTCCCCCATTGGGTTCCGGTCTAAATTGTGTGGCACTTCCTGGCCTTCCAAGCAGTTACCTTACACCTTTCTGGTAGGTCGCGCCAACGAGTTTGCCACGGTCAGAATTTTCAAGGGTAGCGAACAGGCTGGTCGCCAAAGGCGGCTAGTATTTCATATATGATTTGTAACACTTAAAATTTTAATCTAAGGGTATAGTTAAGGGATTATACTCACCAATCTTTCACCACATGTAATTCTTTTTTCACTTGCTTACTTTATATATGGAACAGGGAAAGAGGGGTATTTCATACCTATTTAGAACCTGTTTTATTTATAATGTTCTATTTATAGTCTTTACAAGCTTGTCGTAGAGTCAATTCTGATTTCAAATTTTCACTTAACACCCTTTTATTTTCACATTTGCTCTACAGATCATTTTCAATAAATGATCAATCTCTGGTATTTATTATACAAGTAAATTAAAATTCTTAAATATATATATATATATATATATCATATATATATACACACACACACACACATATATATATATACAAGATAGGATAAACAATTTCGGAGACTGTGCTGATATCTCCAATCTTGGTTGGATGAGAGGGGAACTATTCTACCATGGCGTAGAGGCACATGTTACGCGATAGGTGAAAAGGAAGAAGCAGGTCCGCAGTGCAGGGTTTTTCCAAACAATGCGTGTCATTGTACTGTAGTCGTCCGCTTTCGTCAAAAAGGGAAATGGTGTTTGAAGAACAACGTGCGAATACCAAAATCTGCCAGCGTTTAGGGAAATCGCCGACAGAAACTCGCTGGCAGAATTTGATATGCGTACGTTATTCTTCAAAAGCCATTTCCGTTTTCGACGAACGCAATCGACTACAGTTTACTGACACGCATTGTCTGGAAAAGCACCTGCTTCTTTTCACATCTCGCGTCACATGTCCCTCTACGCCACGGTAAAACAATTCATCCCCCCTCCAATCAGGGTTGGCGATATCGGTACAGTCTCCGAACTTCTTGATCCTACCTTGTATATATATATATATATATATATATATATATAATCGTCTAACGTGTTTTTGCCTTTCCAAAGCCCCCAAAGCTCCCAGTTGTGACCTAGAAGGCTGATGTTTTGTACGCTTATAATATCAATTACGGTTCAGAACCCAACGGAGTAAAATATTCGATTTAGCCCTCATCCCCGGTGGAGGATAAAAAGGGAATTTCGAAAGAGCTTGAAAAGTTTTATAGAAAGTCCAGAAGCGTTCCTGGTAAACTAGAAAACTAATACTTTGCAAACATATAGTACCGACCATCGGACAGAATTTAACGTAGCTAGATATTTTATTTAGCCCTCGAGGCCTCAGAAATAGATACTTTTCGTAAAGACTTATCCCAGAAAACCCCTGGAGACTTAGAAGGCTGAATCCTTGCACATTTATAGCATCGACAAAAACCTAACGTAGTCGGATTTTCAATCTTTCCCCTGAGATGGAGGTTATGTTTTTTTAAATGTCTTTCCAGACCTTCAAGCATCTCTTTAGTGGCTTAAAGTGATGAATCTTTACACACTTATAATATCCCCGGCCACACAGAAAGCTATCATTAGCCTTTGGGTTGGTCGTGTGGTCTGGGTTTTCTACACTTATAATATCCCGTGTTCAAGCAGAATACGATCACATTAAACATGTGGGTCCGTAAGTCTTTCCGAGAGGTTGGTATTAGGGGAAGGAGGTTACGGTCCCTGTGGATGACTCCCCCACTGGGTTCCGGTCTAAATTGGGTGGCACTTCCCGACCGTCCACACAGTTACCTTATACCTTTCTGGTAGGTCGGACGGTCTGGGTCTCAGCAACAACAACACTTATAATATCGACCACTGGTACGAACTTAACGAAACCGAATTTTCGATATTTCCTCTGGAGTGAAGAAAAGGGGGATTAAAGTCCCTTACCCCCCCTCCCCCCCACCGAAAATCCGATCCCTACCCACCGAGAATACAAAAGACGGAAATTCGGCTAAACCTGACTGAAATAATTTTCAATTAAGATAACTACTCGTATTTTCAATACAAACACCATACATCGTTAAGAAAAATAAATCTTATTTGAAAATAGTTGCAGCTTAATTTTTTAACAGGATTAATTTTCCTGGCTTTGACAAGCCCAATGCGCATAAAATCCTGTTTTCTCCTTCACCATCTCAAAATCCTTCCCGATCTTCCAATTTTCGTTATATAGTATATACTGCTACACAGTAATTCTCTCTGCAGGTAGACACGTGTGCATTTCTCATTATGCAAACCAATCTCAGAATTTCGAATCCTAATCCCCGATGCAAATCCTCATTCCAATCTCCCGTCCTCTACAGCTAGAAAATCCTATTTATTCAGTTTATGCATTTTCTAACATAGTTCTATCGATTGCCAAAACTACTGCTAAATATCTAACGTAGGATATACGATGTATGGTAGATTAAATATAAGGGTTTTAGTTGCAGTTTCGTCTCTGTCTACCATTTTAGATCTCTATGTTTGTATTTAAAATTAATTGCAGTGTGACTGAACTCGTCTGTCTCAGACCAGAATCCATTTTTAGCAGGGTTTTCTTTTTTTCCAATTTTACAAGAAATTTTTTGAAAAAAATCAGTATTGTGGGTCAAAATAATTACAATTATAGCGTGTTACCCTTCACTTTAAAGGACTTGAATAAATCTTTCGTTTGATATCATACTTGACAATGTACCGCCCCCCCCCCGGCTGATGACTTGCCCCCCCCCCCCCCGATGGGGGAAGAGATTACGTCGCGAACGTGAAAAAAAAATAGAACCTGGCTATTTTTTGCAAGAATAATTGAAACTATGAAGTCGCGTGATAACTGATCCATAAATAAACCCTTTTATGCATGATTGCGTCAAATATCGTTCTATGCTGCCATGTTAAAAAATATAAAATTTCGAAGTTTTTGCTCGAATTTTAAAATATTCTATCTAGTTTTAGATTTTTTTGATAACAAACAGTTTCGTAAAAATCCATTAATATTTGTGGTCGCTATTGTGTACACAAGAAATCGACCCTGTACATACATACATACATACATCACTCCAAAAATAGTCAAAACGTGTTCAGGAGGTTTTCAATCATATATTGGCATTAAAATCTCGAATTCGAAAATGTTCGTGAAAACAATACTTTCCCTATACTACTATAATAATATATATTCTATACAATATATATTCTATATAATAATATTTATAATGATATATAATAATATATATTTTATATAATATACATAATATATATTCTATATTACATAGTATAAGAAAATAAATATCTGGAGGATTGGGGCACCCTTTGTCTTTATGATACACTCATGATTACGTATTGTTTGAGCTCACTTGCTTATAATCAGCGTTAGAATGAAAAAAAATATGTCTTATGAGATTTTATTAGCAAGTTAATCTTTAAAAAGAATTAAATTCTTTAAAATTCTAAATTAATGATTAATTAATTTAGAATGTGATTTAATGATGATTAATTAAGGATTACCTTTTAAGATTAATTAATTTTCTCTTAAACAAATTAGTGGTTACCTTGCTCTGTTTCTTTAATTAGTTTCATATTTACCACCACCTCTGCCTATGTTTACAAGCAGATGAAACTAATAATAACTGGCAAATATGACACTAATTGAAGAGAGAGAGATCAAGGCAATAACTAACTCACATAGGGTGAAAGTGTATAAATCTTAACGGACAAAGTTAACATTAATCAATCATTAATTTTGAAAATTGACTTTTTTCATCAGAATCATATTAATTGCAACAAAACCTGACCTTAAGACAATGAATGATAATTAATTTAAGCTATTCTCGGGACATTGTCTAAAAACCCCAAAACTTAACTTGAAATGAGTTTATTCAACCTCGCTATGTATTCTTATCAAAAATATTTTATCATTTTTGTCGTTCATTGCATTTGTAAGGGATTAATAAAAAGTTATTTTAATTCTAGTTTGGAGGACGTCTGATATAGAGTAGAACTGTATTCACACAACAAAACTAATAAAATAAAAACAAACAGAAAACAACTTAAAAGTCACAATAAATTGAATATATTTACAGGAATCGCGCAGTCCACTTTGACAATAAGAGCTTGCAATTCCATTCTAGTATCTCAACCGTAGAGCCAACCGGCTGGCCAGTACGAAGATCCGCAGTTCGATTCCTGGTTGAGGCAGCAGGGTTTTCTATAATGGCGCCCGAACAAATCAACCCTGTAGGTTAGTGAAAACATGTTGGAAGTCTGAATGTAACGACTAGCACGGGTTCAGTGAACTCTGCGTATATTAAGCGTCATGTTCAAATTAGGAGGTCAACAACCACGAAGGAAGCTAATCTGCCGGTAAAAATTACAGCAGGAGGTTAACCTGAAGTAAAAACAGCAGGAGGTAATTAGTCAGATTGTCAGTTGCACGCCAGTCTAACATTAGAGGGTGGAGAATGCGGAGTCCATTTCGACAATAAAAACTTAAAATTCCGTCCCAGCAGCTTAACGAAAGAGCCAGTACGAATATCCGTCGTTCGATTCCCGTTTTAGGCAATAAGGTTTTTTACAAATATAAACCATCACAGAACACAAATTAATATCTTAATTTTATATAACCTCTATTTGAAATTTGAAATATATATAACCAAAATCACTTTTATATTTTTCACACCTTGAAAAATATAAAAGTTATAATGTAAAAAATAATTTCAGATGATGTTAGTCCGTAAAATGTATTTTTCTTTCCAATAAAAGAAAAGATGAATTATTTGGAAAGAAAATCAAATGAAATTTACACTAATCTTAATGTTTTTTTTTCCAAATAAATATGCTTTGCATTTGTTAATCTACATTTTCAAATATCAGAACATCGTAGAGAAAAAATGAGTTTATGACTACAATTTAGAATAGAATATCTTTCACATCGTAAAATTTTTCCATACATTGAAGAGGCGAAATCTCCCCATCAAATACCCCTTAAAGGAAAAATAATCTTAAAATCTCCTTAAATACTTATTTATGCTCGTACATTTTGCTCCATATTACAGTTATGGTAATGAAGCAGGTCTGGATTCTACCTCCATTTTGTTTCTCTGAAGTATAGTTCGATGCCTTTAATAGAAATTATTGCGTTCACATCAAATATAGAAATAAAGATAATCGTCTGCGCAGTACAATGGATAGTGTGGTGTGTATGGATAGTGTAGCCTATATTATGGATAGTGGTAGTGTAGCCTATATTAAATAATTTTTAATTAAAAAACTACTTAACATATTTTACTGAATTTTTTTTATATATTCTATGGAATAATGTGAATATTTCCTAAAAATTTCGAAGCAATTCGTGAATTTTAAATTTACTTAAAAAATGTTTGAAAAATTAGGTCCCATAGGGTTCAATGTATTTTATTTTTTCAACCCGGGTTCAATAAAAAACTAATTGGGTGATATTATTTATTTATATTCCCATAGGTCCTACAGACCGTCTGAACAACATATTAAAATTTCATTTTGATAAAGTCATTTTTACGGCAGTTATCGTGCTAACGGACAGACAAACAGACAGACAGACAGACAGACAGAATGAACAAAGCCATAAACACTTTTCAACTTGGTTGTAAAGTGTTAATAATGAGACTACAAAGGGTTTCGAAAAATATAAAAGCTTTCAACGAAAACAATCCCTGACGAAGAAGCCCTTTTTTAACACTTTACAACAAAGTTGAAAAGTGTTTATGACTTTGTTCATTCTGTCTGTCTGTCTGTCTGTCTGTTAGCACGATAACTGCCGTAAAAATGACTTAATCAAAATGAAATTTTAGTATGTTGTTCAGACGGTCTGTAGAACCTATGGGAATATAAATGAATAATATCACCCAATTAGTTTTGGATTGAACCCGGGTCGAAAAAATGAAATACATTGAGCCCTATGGAACCTAATTTTTCAAACATTTTTTAAGCGGATTTCAAATTCACAAATTGCTTCGAAAATTTTAGGTAATATTCAAATTGTTGCATAAAATATATAAAAAAAATTCAGCGAAATATATTCAGTAGTTTTTTAAATAAAAATTAAAATAATAATTACACCTCTTATATGAAACGATCACGTGACCATGATATGAAACGATCACATGACCCACTTCAAAATGATATATGGCATCCATCTTGTGTCAAAATCGTGATTTTTAAAGTTCTTTTTAATTCATATTGAGTGTTGTATCCGTCCTAAAACTACTTTATTTTTGTTTAAATTCTGTGCATCTACATACTGAAACAACGCAATGACAATATATTTGAGTTTAAATGCTCATCTAAATTTGATTATTTCTACAACTAAGCCTATTTTTCACCTATGTAAAATGTAAACAGCAAAATATATAGAATGAGTTGTATTAGAATTCCTGTATTTTTTTAACACAAAATAATTTAGTCCATGGAGTCTGCATGGCTGATATGAATGAAATATTCATTGATTTCATAAAGAGAAGGAAGATTTTTTTCGATGAAGTTTCAAGCATAGAGTTTAATTTTTTGTAGCTCCATGGTTTCCCATGGTTTCCAGGTTTCCCTTACGCACTCTAGTGGTATCTGCCCCCCTCCTCCTATAGATGACCCTGACTGTTTTATACTGTTACTAACGGATTAATTCTATTTTTAGACTAGAACGAATTACACGTCGTTGTCCAGGTCCTAAATAGGCAGCTACTACTAATAAATAATTAAATAGGCGCTCGCTACTTAAATAAGCGACTAATAAATTATTAAATAAGAGCCCGTTTCTTAAATAATACATCATAAATAAGCTGCCACTATTTGAAATGCACAATATTTAATGCTAATAGATGATAATAGCGGTTAAGAGAAAAAGGGTCCAGATACGAATGGCGAACGTTCTGTTGATTCAAAAACGCGTAGAGTTCGTTCGGTTAAAAAAATTATAATTAATCAACTGATGGGTTTAGGAAATTATTTTTCATGCTTGAGTTTTCTGATACTTTAATAATTTGCTGTTAATTTATAAACGTTGAATGGCACGTCAATTTTTTTATATCAAAATAAAAAGTTCGGGAAGGATTAAAACGCACGAAAAGTACATATTTTTTAAAATTTCGTAAAAGTTCTATAAATTAGATGGATTGCGTTCCAAGTTTGTTTGAAAGAGAACTTTTCGTTCTTTTCGATGGTGTCAAGATGGCATAATATTTTAGGTCGCCAAAGCATCGATTTGTGTGAATATCGTCCAAAATCGTGGTAAATTAGGCTAAAACATAAAATAACTACCAAACTAATTCGGGATAAAACAAAAAAAAAAGCCGAAGTGCACCTATTTGGGTCCTAAAATACCTCTGTACCAAATTTCATGGCCGTGCGACGCTTAGATTTCCCGCTACAGACTGCCCCCAGAGATATCTTCCTGTATTAGACAAGATAATTTAAGATGACAGGTTGAGCTAATGTTTATATCAACAATACAATTAAGTAGCCACATTGGTCAGTAAAAGATTAAAATTTATTAGCCAGCTGTGTAGTAACAATTACTACATAATTTAAGCAATAGTAGAAGAAACAAAATGGAAGATCGAAGCTCTGCACGTGGAACTTTGCTCAACACCAGCACAGTCTGTTACGATCGATCGATGATGTCTAACTGGAATCTACAATGTTCGCTTTGATTAATAATAAATCCAAGAGCTTCGATAATAGTACGATGACAAATTAAGGCGCGTTGTTAGATATACGGGATTTGAGTTTAATCAGACTAACTATATTAACAAGGAAAGAACAATTTCCTTCTCCACTTTTAAATGCAAAACTGTATTTCTAATTAAGATATCATTTTAGAAACAGTATTAGTTAATTTTTACTTT
This sequence comes from Amaurobius ferox, assembly GCA_951213105.1. Taxonomy (NCBI): domain Eukaryota; kingdom Metazoa; phylum Arthropoda; class Arachnida; order Araneae; family Amaurobiidae; genus Amaurobius; species Amaurobius ferox. The sequence goes on along the minus strand of OX578148.1, from coordinate 101,346,879 downwards.
CCTTATATACATAATGTATAAGGAAAGTATTGGGACGGGGTCGAAAATTCGAATTCGAGTTTTCGACGGGAGAGCACGTTTCAAGCATCCCTGATCACAAATCAAACATTTTTGAAGTGATGTCTGTGTCTGTGTGTGTGTGTCTGTGTGTGTGTGTGTGTGAAAGTATGTGTGTGTGTGTGTGTGTGTGTGTGTGTGTGAAAGTATGTGTGTGTGTGTCAGTAAGTCTGTGGAGACGATAACTGACGAACGAATGGACCGATTCGAACGAAATTTGGTACAAAAATCACAATCCGCAAACACTGGAAACCTATTGTTTTTATACGCAATCGAATGTTCAGAACCCCCCTAAATTTTCGAATGAAATGTTGAAAAAATCGTCAAAAACTCAAAACCGCTAATAAAGTTACGTACATAGACATTTCTTATGTAATTTTTCATAAGAAAACAATTGACATAAATTTTAGAACGCTAACATGAGCCGTTCTCGAGGGATTGTACACTTTTCAAAAAAATTATCAAAAAGTCATATAAAATAAAAAAAATATATTTCCTATTGAGAAACATGTTCACCTTTCATATGTAATACCATGCGATAAATTGGGTGACATCATTCTCGTGGATCTAGCTCGTTCGATTCATGAAAAAAGATACTTTGGACAATACTTTTGTATTTGAACGCCAAAAGTCATTTATCTGCTGTAAGAATAACTCATTTCTCCATCTATAACGCTTGGCGAGATTTTGGCGACAAATTTGGTGGAATGTCGCCAATTTGGCGACTTGTTTAAATGTTGCTAAATTAACGAAAAACTCGACAAATGGATCAAAATGAAGCTAAATCAATGAAAATGACGACTAATAGACGAAAATTCAATATCTTGGAAAGAATATACCTACTATAAGAATAACCTATTGTTTTTACTGTAAAAGTGTGTTGCCCACATCAGATTTTTTTTTCATGTCACGATACAGACACGAAACCTTTTTACTTACAGGGAACAACAGTTTAAGATTCTAAAGTCCTTCACATTATAAACCTCTTTCAGGGAGTAATTTATAAGCAGATGCGGGATTAAATTACTTTAAAACTGTAACTTGTTACAGTTATTGTTACATCATGGGTAATTGTAAGTAATTAGCGTTGCAGTTAACGTGCATTTTTTAAAAATTAGTTACAGTTGGAGTTGCTTTCAGCGGAACTAATAGCTAGTAAGAATTTAATAAGCAAAATCATTTTGTTCAAAGGATAAAAAAAATTTAAATAACGTAATTAAGAGCAGATTAATAGAACAAAGCGGCATACAGCTGTTTTGAGGATACTTTAGATCCCCTTCTTTAGTTTTTGTCTACCTCTCTGTCTGTCCGTTCGCCGAGAACTGCGGCAAAAATGACTTTATCAAAATGAAATTTTAGTATGTTGTTGAAACGGTCTATGGGACATAAGAGAATTAACGCATGCAGAATGTAAGCAAATCAAACGATTGTAAGGTGAATTGTATCAGAATTGCAGAAATTTTTTCCAGCAAAATTATTTAGTTGTAGAGTCTGGAATATAAGTGATATGAATGAAATATTTATTGATTTTACATAGAGAGGCAGACTATTTTTATTTCGATAACGTCTTTTGAATAAAGTTCATTTTGCTCAACTAGAATTGTCTTTTTCAATGAAATTTAAGTTTTCAGATATAATTACTCTAGCACTGAGATAATTTAAAACATATCAGCGCTTAATGCGTCACATTTTAGAGCTGTTTAAATAAAATTGCATTTCAGTTGAAAAGTGTTTCTTAATCAATGCTTTATGCAGGATTGATCGTTTCTGCTATTAATATTGTTCAAATTTTCATTTATTCTTTCATAATCATATTTTCTAATTTTGCTTATGCTTTGCCTGTTCAAAAGTCCTTGAATCGAATTGGGAACGAGCAAAAGGCAAAAGAGATAGCCTCTCAATATATCTCCTTCATTAACAAATAAAAAATAAATGTAACTAGATATATTTTATCACAAAAAAATTCACCTTAGCCTTTTTATTTAACGTCACCCTCACAAATAGCTTTGACTTTAAATATAGCGATGAACTAGTGAAAGTTGTGTGGGAAAACTTCCGCTGTGTTCGGCTGAAAACACTATTCCTCTTAAATCGATGCCCTACTTAAACAGAAGTTCAAGGCAGGATACTTGAATAATATGCTAATTTCAATGAAAGAAGGGTTTTCTCTTTAAACTGCCGGAAACTACTTTTAGAACACAGTTCCTTATTTCCTGCAGTTATATCGGAAAGTAATTCCACAATCTTTTAAATCAGAAGTCGGTCGTTTCAAAGTCATTTCATTTATTTTATTTTGTTGATTCTACTAAGTTTCACAGAATGATGAATTTTTTTTTTATAAGTATTTTGATTGTGCGTGTAAAATACTCTAATTAAAAAATAAATATGGTTTCGTGTTAGATTATTACATTTTTGATTTTGTGATGATTTATTCTTACTTACTCTGCCAATTTTTTTTTCAATACAGTGGTAATTTATGACTGCTTTCGTATTTTAAATATAAATTAATTGAAGTATGGCTTAGATCGAATTTCTCATGCCAGAATCTATTTTTAGTTATCAATTTTTAAAAAAATAGTAGGATATGGTCAGTCAGATCGTCAGTTTCACACCAATCTGACATTAGAGGGAGGAGATTTCAGAATCCACTTCGACGATAAGAACTTTCAATTCCGTCCCAATAGCTCAACGGCAGAGCGTAGTTTGACCAGTGCGAAGATCTGTTGCTCGATTCCCGGTTGGGGCAACGTATTTTTTTACACCTAATTTGAGGACGAGAATTTTTCGGTTTAAAAATCAACCATTTATTCATTTTTTCATCGCCAGTTTATTTTTATAATTATATACGATACATTATTTCGCACCACATAGAGTTTGCCATAGCAAAAATTATAAAAAAATCTGATGTGGGCAGCACATGACTTTCCTTATATAATGCAATGAATTTACTACTTTTACAGTTAAAAAATGTTATTCTTATAGTAGATACTTATATTCTTTCCAAGATATTGAATTTTCGTCAATGAGTCATCATTGTCATTGATTTAGCGTCATTTTTATCCATTTGGCGAGTTTTTCGTTAATTTAGCAACATTTAAAAAAGTCGCCAAGTTGGTGACATTCTACCAAATTCGTCGCCGATATCCCACCAAGCGTTATGGACGAAAAAATAAGTTATTCTTATAGCAGATAAATGACTATTGGCGTTCAAATACAAAAGTATTACTCAAAGTATCTTTTTCCATGAATAGAACGAGCTAGATCCGCGAGAATGATGTCACCCAATTTATCTCATGGTATTACATGTGAAAAGTGAACATGTTTCTCAATAGGAAATATTTTTTTTTTATTTTATATGATTTTTTGATAATTTTTTTGAAAAATTTGCAATATCTCAACGGTTCGTGTTAGCGTTCTAAAATTTATGTCAATCGTTTTCTAATGATAATTTACATAAGAAATGTCTATGTGCGTTACTTCATTAGAGGTTTTGATTTTTTGACGATTTTTTCAAAATTTCATTCGAAAATTTAGGGGGGTTCTGAACATTCGATTACTTATAAAAACAATAGACTTCCAGTGTTTACGGATTGTAATTTTTGTACCAAATTTTGTTCGAATCGCTCCATTTGTTCGTCAGTTATCGTCTCCACAGTCTCACTGACACACATTCACACTCACGCACACACACACACGCACACGCACACAGACATCACTTTAAAAATGTTTGATTCGTGATCAGGGATGCTTGAAACGTGCTCTCCCGTCGAAAACTCGAATTCGAATTTTCGACGCCGTCACAATACTTTCCTTATACATTATTGTATATAAGGAAAGTAATTAGATTTACGTGCACCATTACGTGCACAGAATTCATGTGGTAACACTTTTTTCTTGCGAAACATTTAAAAAAATGTTATGGTTCCGTGATGGCATTTGCCATGCTTTCTCGTGATAGGGCAGGTTATATTATTTGTATTTTGTTTGATTCAACACCACAGGTACACTGATATTCGTCCAATCACTACTGCACGTGCGTATTATCAATAATTACTACGGCGGGCATCGTGCAGGAGGGGTGGAATGTTTCTGTCTCGCTTCAAAGTTACTTGAAATACATGTGATACGTGAAATTTCAAAGAGTTTATTGACAGCACGAGACCGATTACAACAACATATGCCTTTGTAGTGATTGATATAAAGATAGATCTTTTGACGGAAAACAAGTCTGGAGGGGCTGTACGAAAAATGCAAACACCTTCAGATATATCCCAAACCCTAGCAGATAAAAATATAATGAATGCATACTTATTTTGTCAGTAATAGAGTATCATTGTTGCATATATAAAAATCTGATGTGGGCAGCACATGACTTTCCTTATATAATGCAATGAATTTACTACTTTTACAGTAAAAAAAAATAGGTTATTTTTATAGTAGATATATATATTCCTTCTAAGATACTGAATTTTTGTCAATGAGTCGTCATTTTCATTGATTTAGCGTCATTTCTATACATTTGGCAAGATTTTCGTTAATTTGGCAACAATTAAAAAAGTCGCCAAGTTGGCGACATTCTGCCAAATTCGTCGCCAAAATCTCGCCAAGCGTTATGGACGGAGAAATAAGTTTTTCTTATAACAGATAAATGACTATTGGTTTTCAAATACAAAAGTATTACTCAAAGTACCTTTTCTCATGAATGGAACGAGCTAGATCCACGAGAATATGTCACCTAATTTATCGCATGATATTACATATGAAAAGTGAACATGTTTCTCAACGGTTAATATATTTTTTTATATTTATGGGATTTTTTGATAAATTTATATGAAAAATGTGCAATATCTCGAGAACGGTTGGTTCACGCTAGCGTTCTAAAGTTTATGTCAATCGTTTTCTAAAGAAACATTACATAAGAAATGTCTACTTGCGTAACTTTATAAAAAGTTTTGATTTTTTGATGTTTTTTTCAAAATTTCACTCGAAAATTTAGGGAGGTTCTGAACATTCGATTGCGTTTAAAAACAATAAGCTCATTAAGTATTCACGGATTGTGATTTTTGTACCAAATTTCATTCGAATCGCTCCATTCATTCGAGAGATATCGTCTCCACAGAGTCACTGACACACACACACAGACATTACCTAAAATGTTTGATTCTTGATCAGGGATGCTTGAAACGTGCTTTCCTGTCGAAAACTCGAATTCGAATTTTCCACCCCTTCACAATACTTTCCTTAAGCATTATATATATAAGAAAAGTAAAAATGTTAATATTTTAATATTTTTAATTTTTTTTTTCTTTTTGTCGGAGCAAGTTTTCACTTTGCTTGGCTTTCACTATAAAACCATAAAATATACATATAAATAGAAGACAAAAAACAAACAAACAAAAAAAAAAACAGTAGAAATTTTCGGTAGGAGTGTTTCTTGCTCAACAATTGGATTTTGAAAAACTTTTTTATCGTTTTTGAGTAATCATCTTGCCAAGGAGAAAAAGATTAAAAATTTTCCGTTTTAAAAGTTTGTCATGCTTAAGCCTTAAAATTTAGAAGTGCTACCTATGAACTAACTATAAGAAGTAATCAAGATTGGCATCACGTCTGTATTCATTAGATAAAATCAAGGACAAAGCGTTTTTTAAAAAACGAAAGGGCTTTTATTTAACACATCCTAAAAGACGTACAAAATATATTAAAAATTGCCAGAGCGCTTTTGGACGTATATACGCCCTTCATCAGTGGTTACATGAATAATAAAAACATGGAATGTTTATATATATATAGATTTATATATATATGTTTATATATATATAAATTTGCATAAAGTATAAAATGATAAATGAACTTACTAAAAATAATACAAGAAATATACACGGAAATTACAAAATAAGTTTAAACGCTTACGAATTTTAAATATTACAAGAAAAGAACTAATACAAATTTTAGAAAAACATCAAGCATGATATTCCTGAGAATGACGTCGCAAATAACTTTTCGCAAATAACGTCGCAAAGAGGTTTGAATTGCATAGAGTCGAGGATGAGTCGCCAAGCATAACTTAAAATTTGAACAGGATCAAAATTACAAATGGATTCACGGTAAATATAAATAAACAGGGATTCATAAAGAAGAATACTACGTGGATTGTTACAACGAACCAAAAGGAAAGTTTTTTTGAAAACGGGAAGAAATTTATCATTAACCACATATTGAGCAAGAGCCGTAGAAAGTTTACCAGATTTGACATCGCGAGTATATTCTGCTAAACGGATGTATATTTCTTGTATTATTTTTAGTAAGTTCATTTACCATTTTATATTTTATACAAATTTGCTTTAAACTGGTCTATATATAAACATTCCATGTTTTTATTATTCATGTAGCCACTAATGAAGGGCGTATATATACGTCCTAAAGCGCTCTGGCAATTTTTAACATATTTTGTACGTCTTTTAGGATGTGTTAATTAAACGACCTTTCGTTTTTTAAAAACCGCTTTGTCCTTGATTTTATCTATAAGAAGTAATTTGTAAATTTTATATTTACAGTTTTAAGAATAAATTGGTAGATGTAATATGTAACTTTAAGTAGTAATTTATAGCTACCAATTTTGGCTGAGTTTCTGAAACAAATTATTATTCGGATGTAAATTATTATATCATTTCTACTAACTTTTGTTGAGTTTCGGATACATACTATAATTTGGATGCAAATTATTACAATATTTCTACCAACTTGTGTTCAACTTTGGTTGCAAATTGTTACTCTTGCTAATTTTTACACCATTTCCATTAAATTTTATTGAGTTCGGGATACAAATTATTATTTCGGACAGAAATTACTATTTGGATACACAATAGTTTTACTAGTTCTACTAACTTTGCTGACTTTTGGATACAAATTAACTCAGCACAAAGCTCTAAATGGAGGTATTTTAAGTATTATAACGGTGTTTATTTTAACGATGAAAAATTCCAACCTTAAAATATTTCTCTATTAGATAAGAAAAGGGCGCTCATAATAAGATTTAATTGTAACATGTTTCATTAATTTAAAATACTATCCTCGAGCGTATATAAACATTGATTAATTCGGTTTTTAAGTTCTGTAGTTACTTTTTCTTTAACTTTGAACAGAAAATTAATGAAAATATCGCTGAAATGGAATATTTTTATCCTTTTTTTAAACTATGCACATAAAAACTAATTAAAACTTTTTGTATTTTATGCAAGTTATAAATTCAAAAATATTAAAAAGCTTCTGCATAAAAGTATTCTTTGAATAATGAATGTGTTGAATTATTATTTCATTAAGAATTTCTGATAAGAAAAAACACATTTATTATTGCAGAAAAAAGAAAGTACAGCATAAGATACTTTAAGAAAGTAACATTCAAGCATTTTTAAAAATATCTTCGAACGTAATAAATGACCTAAAGAATTACTGCAGCTTCGCGAATTTGAGAAAAATAAATAGATTTTTAGAATTTTATTTTGTCTTATACAATTCAGTTTATATTTTCAGAGTTTTAATTAGTAATTTACATTAAACATTAAATGGGTATTTTTTATAGATAATAAATGAACATGCAAAATTAGCTTATGAATATATGTGAGTACATGATTTATCTACGCATGCGTAAATTTAAATATCTCGTCCACAAGTAATATACTACGCGTCGCAATCTAATACTTACTGTATCAACTAACTTTTTAGCTATCTTCAAAGTCACAACACAGTCTTAAGATACAAGAAAAAAAAAACAATTCCAAGTTAAATTAATTTACAAACAAATGGTTATATTCTCAAAATACTGATGTATTTACAATTCACAGTGTTTTTCTGATTACGTATGGAAATCTTCCAAACTCGTCAAATGTCGCCAAATTGTTGATATTTAGCTAAATTCGCAAAGCCATTAAATTTGTCGCCAAGGTCAAGCGACTCGCACATTCCGATAATAATTGGTTACAGTAAAAGTTGTTTCCCTCCGAGGAACCTTTTAAGACAGGGATAAATACTGATAAGATAATTGTAACAGCATTGACCGAATAATGTTTTCTTGTTAAGTTAAAGTCTTTATTCAACAAGAAATCCACAGAAGACGGAAATCTTCATCTTACAAGACAGCTGGATGAAATTATTTTACGGTGTGTGAAAATAATCAAATATTCCATTAATTTATTTCCAGGAATTTGAGATGTAACAGACACTACAACGTTGCATTTAATTAATGTTGTTGCAAACTTGTTGTTGCATTAAATGTTAAAGATTATCTAGTTTAGTTAATGACATTTAAATTTATCTCATTTTTCGTTTCTCTGGAAAAATTTAAGTTCACATGTTAAATAAATATTATCAAAGATATATTTAGTATCAGCATTTTTAAATATTTTTATTTGTTGAACAATTAAAAAGAAAATAAACGTGAACTAAATCAGTAAAAAATTGTAAATTAAAACGCTTTATGTGATTTTCTTTTTTAAATTTCCTATGAGACTAATTAACAATTTATTCTGTAAAAACAAGTAAAAGCAATGCAAATAAGTAATATCACGTTATTCAAATACCAAGAGAATGCATAAATTTCGTTTTTATGCATTAACGGATTTTATTTCATTATTCTTATTTGTTTAATTTTTATTGATATTATACACCAGATTTTGAGATATACTTATGGGCATAAAGATGTGCTTTCAATTGTCAAGAATTCCGTTGTTTTTAGTTTGTTTGACAAAATAAAATCAAGATTTTTCTGAAATTATTAATTGATATCTTTAGGTCGTGTTCTAGAAATTGCAATGAATTGGCGAATCTATTTTTAAGTCTCTAGTGACAGACGAAATTGTTGAGGAAAGGAGAAGAGTTAATTTGCAAACTAGAACGAATACACGGAGAACGAATACCATTGTCCGGGATTCAAGATTGATTATATAATTCCGCCGGAACTCGAAAGTTAATATTTAGAAAGTTAGTTTCGAAAATTAACGAACGCATTAAAAATATGTTCTATTAGAACTAAAAAGTATAAAACCATGTTGACGTTATGACTTTAGAAAGAGCTCCTATAACACAAGCTGACCTATGGCCGCCATGTTATATCATGCAGTGAGTTACGATTTGGAGACAAGAAAGTAGAACAAGCGCCTCTTTCCTTGTTGACCTCGGTGGAACGCATCTGTTTTGGCGCACTTATCTGTTTAGAGCATTTCTATTTTTGCATTAATTTGTTCTGCAATTTATACATTTTTTTCTTCTTTTTTCTTGTTCATTTAGGAATCTAATCATTCGTCTCCCTTTTCAGGAATTATTCGAGCAATTTACGGGCGAAAATCCTCCCATTTTATTGCGAATTCATACCTCAATGCACGGCATCGAGTGAGTCACTGTGCAATAGAATGCAATGGTAAAGTATGACACCACATGGCGAATGCGGCAGCTCCCTAATCCCTTAGCTTCAGAGAAAGTATTTCCCCTTCTTCATGAAACCCGTCAGTGTAACAACGGATAAGGCCGTCACCCCCGGTAGAAAAGGCCGAACTACTTTCCCCCCCTGTACCTCGTGACGTATTAGCTGTAGGCCCAATTCTGGCCTTCAAATTCGAATTCCTCCGTCTCAACTTTTCTGGAAAGTTCTCCCCTAGTAGAGTAGCCCACACAAAGAAGTATCGTATGTGCAGTGCAGTACGTGGGCTCGCGCGTGTGGATGCATAACGGTCTTTTTATCGTATTTTTGAATGTCTTATATGTTAGTTCATCATTTAATAAACATTTTGACCAGCATACCTTCGACTACATACCTTATAACATTGGATTACTAATTACCTTATTTCTGTAATGTGAAAAACGAAAAATGCTATTTAGAAGTAAGTGCTTACCATTTTTTGCTTATTATCATGTCATTTAAAATTATATAGAATTTTAAATATATGGCAATCAAATTATTGCTATTCAATTAACGCTAACTGGATTCTAAATTGTTTTGTTGCTAATTATAACGTCAACAAACCTTTTAGAGTTTTCTTAGTTTGTTTTAAAATTTTATTGTTGTCATATTAATTAAGAACTGCCCAGGTACTTGTAAAATTAAGCTTTGCTAAGTAATTGTAAAGTATTTAAAATCATTCAATGTTTAAAATGTATATTTTATCAAGTTAGCTTGTGTCATTATACAGCTATTATACATGTGTCATTATACATAAATTATACAGTCTCCTGCAAATATTTTAAAATTACTTTAATAATGTTGTTAGTTGTGTAATATTTTATAATAGACTAGCAGCATGTCCGTTCTTCATACTGACCATATAATACAAGAAACCTAAAATTCAGAATTTGATGTGAAGTTTTAATATTTAGAGTCTCAATTTTTGAAATTTTATAATAATTCTAATGAAAGGAAAATAGGTTATCTCTACCGTGCTGAGATAATAAACAGACAGATAGATGTACAACATACAATTTTATGTATACTGTTAATAGCAGATATACCCGACATTGCCCATGATTTAATATATGTGCAAATTCCTGCAGTATTCTAAATGACATTCTTACTCAAAACATTCTATTAAAATATTTCATTTAATTCTCCTTTCTGTGTTTTCTATACAAAATTATCTTCAAGCAGATCTGAATAAAACATTCTCGTTTGAAAACAAATTATAAAATATATATGAAATTGGATCAATATAAACTAAAATAAAAGCGCTAAAATTGTATAAAAATGGTTATAAAATTTTGTTTTATATTGATTTCTTTATTATTTAAATCTTAAAAAATTTAATAATCGTCTGCCTAATAAACACATTTGATTTAATTGCGTTGCTAAGCATCATGATATAATTTTCTTAATAAATTTGTGGAAAATATATCATCTGCATAATTCTATTTTTATGGAAGGTTTAATTGTGGGATTTTTATTCATATCTCGACAATCCCTGGTCCTAGAAACTCGAAACATGGACTAAATTTTAAGTAGGGCTATTTCAAAGCTACCCACAGAATGTTCATGAAATTCGATGCAGCAGTTCTACCGTGATGATGAGATAGATAAATACACAGACAGATACATGTATTTTCAATTTTATTTATATAGATAAAAAAATGTCATTCTCTTTTTAAGATATTGTCAATAGTAAGAAATCGTAGCAATAAAAATGCTACACTAAAGTTATGAAAGTAAAATAATGTAAAATGGAATATTTCACACATCAAATAACATATTTTAACTGTTTGATAAGTAATTGCATATAAAAGATATAGTATCTTAATATATTGCACGTATATTTTTTATTATTTGTTATGGCATGCTGAAATTTTAGAGGAATAGGTTAGGAAGTCATTTGTGTTTAGGTTGGGCACATTTTATTTTTTATGTAGCGAGTTATTATGTTATTGAAAATTGTTAAAATAACTTGGAAAAAAGCAAAGTAACTAACTTACAATTTCAAGTTACCATTGTATATTTCATTATATTATAGTTAATGTTATTTTAATAATACAAAGCTAATTTAATCTTTCTTACATTTTCACTTCAATGGAATTGTAAATGAAATATTAATACCAAAAAGTTTTATTATACAGCTTTATTAAATTTTCAAAGCCCCTGAGGTATTTCAAACTCTATAATTAAGCAAAATTGTTTACAATTTGTTAATGTCTGGTAGTAAAAAAGGGAATATAAGATGTGCTATATTAGAAAACCTGAACTTCTACAATTTATAGTGCATAGGTTAATGAATGACATTCAACTAGTATTTTATCTTAATTCTAAATCATTTTACAATTTATAACAACAAAAAATGAATAAAATAAAATGAAATAAAAATAAATAAACACGTAAGCATATTAAAAGTTAAATTCTGAGTTTCTTTTTAATGATTATCTTATGATATTTAAAGATATAGTATTCAGTAATCATTTTAGTTTCTGCATACTTTATCTGTAAGTACGCATACTTAAGCTGAATGTACTGAAGAATTATTCAAATAAAATGCCTGATTAAGCAATAAATATACAGGGTTCTTTTTCAAACTTTTATTAAAACACTGACTGAATGGAATCCTTTCATCTTTGCTCCTACAGTGAATGAGTCATTATAAATATTTTATTTTAAGGAAATGTACAGCAATATTAAGATTTTAAATCACCCATTTTAATGAACATTATCGAAAATACTTCCAAATTTCATGAATATTATTTTCTTTACTGATAAATTATGATTCCTTTACATCGAACAGAGAATTAAAAGGGAAACAAATAGCAAAAGCTTCGATCGCGATCTGGAAGACCTACTCGCAGTGGGCCTACAAGCCAAGACGTCAAAAATTAGTGCTCCGGCCTCTGCTTTCGGAGGTGACGATAAGGCTCCAGTTGTGACGTCAGGAAGCAGGGACTTTCCAGCTGGCTTTTCCCCATTGTGGTCGAAAATGATTTTCACAAATTTTATGGATCTACTTAAAAATTCATAGAAAATTCAGAAGGAATAGAACCATATAGAAAGAAATATAGAAAAATTTTGTGAATTTTTACATTTATACATTTAACATACTGTAAGGTAAGATACTGTAAGGTAATTCTCGTAATTCCTTCATGAATAAAGTAGTGCAGATGATAGAAAGTCCGCTGCTCAAGAGACTCGGCTTCAAACTTCGGTTCTGGCATAGTGTTTATTTTTCAGCTACATTTTTATTTAATACTCTGCATACGTATGTTAACCACTAAAACTGTTAAAAAACATTTTCATTTCTCTCTCAACGTTCTTCTAGAAATTTGCCGAAGTGAGAAATACATAAAAATAGATGTACAAGGGTGGCCAAGAAAGAAATAACTGTTTTTAAATATTAGCAACTCAAATGTAATCATTTTATTTTATTATTATTATTTACTAATACTACATATTTGCATTTATCAACAAATTACCTATGGATAAAATAAGTTACATAAGCATTTGCCGTATCTCGAGAGCAATTGAGTACCTACCTCTGTCATGTACCGCTGCGGCTATGTTCTTCAACCACTCTTTCACTCCATTTTTAAAATCATTGTCAGTTTCAAATTGCCTCTCCAAGGCTCCTTCATTTTCGTGAATAGATGATACCCGAAACCAAGTCCAGATTGTATGGAGGACAGTCCAGAACCTCTCCTTCAAAGTCTTGAAGTTTGGTCTTGTGAGCCACATGGAAACGAGCATTGTCGTGGAGGAGCACCAGTCCTTTATGTTGGATGGCTGCACGCGATTTCTGTAGAATTTCACAATCAGTACGTAGTTCGCGAGATTTACAATTCTTTTTGCCGTTTTAAACACGTTAACAGTAAAAATAACTGAATAAACATGAACCTTGTTACAAGTCAAGCCAAGATTGGACTGAGGCCGGGCTACTATGATAGTGTGACTGGTCACCATGATCGTTGCACCAGACAATCTCTATGCGCAAACAGGTATTATTTTGGGAATCTCGTAATGTACAGAAATATATCGCACAAAAATAAATCATACAAATTTATATTTTAATATTTATATAGAAATTCGCTTGAAATAAAAAATTCCCCTTTTTTTTTCCAAATAACCTTTACTTCTCCTGTTTCCGAAATTTGAGGAAAAGTAATATGTATAAAAAGTGTTTTTGAAAGCAATCTGAATATCATTTCGTCCTACAAAGGAAAAGAAAAATATATTTTTACAGTTTCCCCTCCTGAATACATAATTCATTGAGCCTGAAATTATGCATATTTTTTGCATAATGCTTGCAAAAAATAAATTCTCACGAACTGCTGGAAATGTCTATTTGCTAACTTTTTTTTTACCAAGAGAAAACTCAAGGAGATATTGAGTGGCTATCAGCTTAAACGAGAAAAAATTCAAACTCTGTTACACATGGAGGGAAATTTTTGTTTTTTTAAATATATATTTCAAATGTAATTTGCAATTGAGTAAAGCAAATATTTTTACAAGATTTTTAAATAAGTGGGAATAGTTTTCAACATATTCTTTAATAGTTTGGTGTATTACATATTTAAATTTTAGGCCAATTTTGGAAAAACATTTGGAAATAATAAAATGTCAGATTCTTTTAAAATGCCTGAATCTCCAAAATAGTAAAAATGAAATATTATTTGAGGTGAACACAGCTAGCGATCACTATTTTACACAGCTCACTTTTTTGGCTATCTTTTTTTTTTAAACAGATACGGGTACGAAACAAAACTGTAGAATTAATAGTTGCGAGACAATTTTTTTAGCTGGAACCTTTTTAGCGGAGTTTTACAAAGCAGGAACTTTTTAAAGCAATCACAGCTAACGATAGCTAAGCCTGTTGCTCTGATCATCACTTTTTCCATTGGCCTGTTGCGCTGATCTTCACTTTTTCCATTGGCCTGTTGCGCTGATCTTCACTTTTTCCATTGGCCTGTTGCGCTGATCTTCACTTTTTTCATTGGCCTGTTGCGCTGATCTTCACTTTTTTCATTGGCCTGTTGCGCTGATCTTCACTTTTTCCATTGGCTTGTTGAGCTGATCTTCACTTTTTCTATTGGTCTGTTGCGCTGATCTTCACTTTTTCCATTGGCCTGTTGCGCTGATCTTCACTTTTTCCATTGGCCTGTTGCGCTGATCTTCACTTTTTCCATTGGCCTGTTGCGCTGATCTTCACTTTTTCCATTGGCCTGTTGCGCTGATCTTCACTTTTTCCATTGGCCTGTTGCGCTGATCTTCACTTTTTCCATTGGCCTGTTGCGCTGATTTTCACTTTTTCCATTGGCCTGTTGCGCTGATCTTCACTTTTTCCATTGGCCTGTTGCGCTGATCTTCACTTTTTCCATTGGCCTGTTGCGCTGATCTTCACTTTTTTCATTGGCCTGTTGCGCTGATCTTCACTTTTTCCATTGGCTTGTTGAGCTGATCTTCACTTTTTCCATTGGCCTGTTGCCCTGATCTTCACTTTTTCTATTGGTCTGTTGCGCTAATCCCCACTTGCGCTGATCCTTTGGCCCGTTGCGCAGGCACAAGCAATCCATATAGTGGATTCACAAAATAAATCGCCTTTTATTATTCTAAATTTAAAATATTTATATGTAAACAAGAAAAATCGTGTCCGCATTTAAAGTATCTCTCTATATTAAAAAAAAAGTAGCTGCCTCCATCGTTGCTGTCGCTGTTTGACAAATTTCTCGTTTCTCGAGATTCTTTGCTTCGTACCGCAAAAATTATTGTATATACAAATATGAAATTTGGTACACTTGTAGAAAAAGCTTTGAGAAATACGCTGGAATAAGTCGTTTTTTGATATATATTGTAGTTTAATAAATATTCAATGTCAGAGTCAAAGTTAAGACAAAATATTTGAGATGCGAGTTCGCGTCCTGGATAGACTAACAATAGCAAGACCACAAATTTTTGCAGGCAGGTACTTACATGGGTGAATTTTTGCAGGACGAAGCTCCCATTTTTTAAATTTCGATGTAGTTTTTGAGATATTTCACTTTTGAAGTGAATTTTTTTTTTCCGTATCAGCACGTCTGGCGATTTCTCTGTCTTGTACCGCAAAAACTATAGCATACAAAAATATGAAATTTGGTACATTTATAGGGAAATAATAGGGTAATACGATGAAATAAACCGTTTATCAATTTAAACTTTGGTTTGGAATGAAATAGCTCGCGAAGCGATCTCAGGATCAAGGAATTCAGTTTTGGGATTCCTTGGGCTAAGAAAAATCCGTGCTTTTACCTCCTGTGGAAAATAGGTAGGGATAGGAAAAGAGATTTTTGAAAGCAGAATTTTTAGGAGAGATAGGTATGAAGCGAGCTCTGTGAGCGCAGCGAATAGGAAGCGAACGAGCAGGGGCCAAAGTCCCCCTAGTTAAAATAAACAAAAGTATTAAAATTATTAAAATACAAAATGTATGATCTCATTTGTTTGCTATCGGATTTTACATAAAAATTGAAGCAGATTAATTACTGTAACGAAATATATTCCAGTTTCAATTTTCAAAACTCTAATTTCAAAAGTGCTTATTTGAATCTCATGATTAAAAAAAACCCTCCCTGGTGCATATTTTAAACAGGAAGGCATGCACAGGTATCGCAGATGATAAATTTAGTTACAGTTTCTCTAGCTAAGCAATATAAAGTTTCCAGAGAACAAAATTGATTTAATTAAATTTTGGAAGAAAATGGTCAGATGTTTTGTAA